>CM057002.1:42683791-42826291 GCA_029891345.1 Dryococelus australis
TCGATTAAGTAAAATGGTAGTGATGGACAATCTACCATCTTATGAAACATTCAGTTATTTGAAAAAATTTTATGCTCGATTCGATCACCATAGTTTTCGGGAATCATCCAATGTGTTGCATGTATGCGAAGCGTAGCCACAGTAAGGGAAATGCAAACACAACAAATTAAAATAAATATTTTCATTAAAGCTTTTTTTTTTCCTCTCAGTCAAACAGTCTGTCTTATAACCGGTTCGTCGAAAAGAATGACTTCAGTTTCCAGTTCATTTAATTAGCTAATTTCGTGTGGCTCGTTCTCATCGACATGATCTTCACTGTGAAAAATGGCAGATATGGCGAATTTGTTAAAATTATCCTAATCATGATCTACATTGTGTAACTTGCATTCATCTTTGCTACCATAATCACCATCATCTTTACCATCATTGCCATCATTCACTTCTATCGCGGCCGTGTTCAGATCGAGCAGATCCAACACTTGGTCGTTTCCCACGTAAAACTCGTATCTAGTTTTGTCACCTTTGACCTCCCCGATCGTAGCAGCATTTTTCGTATCTTCGAAATAATCATTAGGCTTGACCGTTTCTTCCAATAATCTCAATTTTTCTGCATCATCAAAAGTTTCGTCAATATTCTTTAAAGCTTGTATAAACACTTTGACAAAGGATTCTGTAAAGTGATAAATGATAAACACATAAATGGGTGAATTATTCTAAATGTCGTCAATTAAGTCGAAATCTCCTCCATGACAAACGTTTATCAGTGTTCATCGAAACAAGGTTTCTGTCCTTCGGGAATTGTGTTTAAATTGATCACTGCTAAAATAAACCAGTTCATTATGAACGGGTGTTTATCCCGATCATCGAGAACCACTTGATCTATAATTTTATACAAAAGAAAAAGGACAAAATCTATAAACGAGTGTTGACTGATTACCTCTTTTAAAATCACGTACATTTATTGTGGTTTTTTACATTGAATATACAATTTTTTTGTCGATTTTGGTTTGTAATGACTATTGCATATTTCGCCATCTTGCGAATGACACAAGAGTTTATTTATATTCCAGTGGAGTAGGAATAATCATTTAAGTTAGGATTTATTTTTTGAGAATCCTAGTTGTACCAATGTAGTTGTTTATTTTTTCTTTATTTAGGGTCATGATTAGACCTTACATACAAAAACATACAAAATTACATAAAAAACACACTTTACAAACATATATTCTTTTTCAATAAAACATATTCAAAAATACACACATTTTCCATCACACAAAGTCCACAGTGGGTGATACATCATGAGAAAAGTACCGAGTCAATTGCATACTTCAGCTCCTCTAGAAAATTTGGTATATGGTTTTCGAGGTTGTGGAACGAATTCGTGAATAGGTGTGGGGTTAGAAATTGACTGTGTAAAATCTTGTATTTTTCCACACTTGAAACATACATATGTTTGTAATTCCTCAGCCTTTTTTGCTCTATACTCAATGCACACTTTTAAGGTATCCACCCTTCATACCAGCATATTCCATGCAATGTAAAATCGAATTTTGGATGGCTGATTTGGTCTCATCACTGAAACAAGTCAACTTACACGGAGGTCCAAAAGTGTAGTGTTGTATGCGATTCGTTTCAATGTCAAAAATGGCCAACTCCTTTATGTAAAATGTTTGAAGAATTTCAAAACCTTGAAAGTCAAATAAGCAAATCGATGAACTTCATCATCTACAACAGGAACAGGAACATTGATGGCAGTGTCTGCAGAATCACCATCTTCACCCTCTCGCCGTCCGCCGAACTCCATCAAGGAATTTGGCCAAGACAATTTCTCCATCTTTGATGTACACTAAGGCAAAACATATACATCAAGACACTGAGCATTGTATCCACAAATAAAATATTGACAGAAGGCAGTTATATACCACCCAGTTGCCAATAAGAATAAAAATTCTTTTTGTTTATTTATTTTAAATTATATGTGATGTGGTTGAGTAAAATTTGATGAAGGTCTGTATCATTCAACATTTCGTATTTACGTAATTCAATGTGGACTTTTTTTTACCATGCCCAAGTGCATTTTGAACTAATCTCGGATCGACCAGACTTGCACGCACTGAAAAATTATTTTGCCAGGCATGAAACAACACTCCCCAATCGGGTCACACTCCTGTTAATTTTATTGTGCATGGCAATGTAAATCAAACGGAGTTTTTTTGTATCAGGTGACAAAGAGTCTATTCAAGTTTTTGTAAATAGAATGCAATGAATGTTTCACAAAGGTGTTCACCATATGCGTAAACTGAGAAGGAATACACATTGTTGTTTTCGTTTTGTTTTAATTTCAGTTTTTTTTTTCTTTCACTTTTCAATCAGTTTAACTTCACTCATCATCAGGGACAAAATTTCGTTTTTCCGCCTATCCAGTTTCTACACGAAATCAATTAAAAGCATCAATTCCACTTCTGATGAGAAGGGAGCATTCGAGTAATATAGAAGCTCGGTAAACACATTTTTTGCATAGTTGTGTATTTTTTTTGCATTATTTCAAGGCAAGGCTTTTCGATTTTGGTCGATTTGTAGATTGTTATTCTTTTTTCATTCGATGGTGATGGCACTTCCATCACTTAAATACAATTCCTGTGCGTCGCAGTGGTTCAGTTTAGCTGCTCGCCGATAAACCAAAGTGATCATGGGCATTTTAAAGGGTTTATGGTAAGAGTGATCGAGATGTTTCAGTTCGCTCACCAACGTGTTGCAAACAGCGGTGCAGTATGCTCGAGTTTTTGGTAAGTACCCGAAAATGAAATATGAAATTAAATCTTGGAAATCTGCCAAAGTACCACCATTTTCCATTAAATTCATGTACTTTAAATGGGATCTGATCCATTGTTTGCATCCTCATTCATGAATCTTGAAAAAAAATCAATGGATTCGAATTGGTTAACATTCTTATCATACAATGATTGCGAAAGAATATATTTTTATCAGTTGATGAACAATGTTTTCGGGTAGATTATCATTGAATCGTTTAAAGAGTGGATGAATTATTTTCACTGGCATGAAATGTTTCTCTGACCAAATGCAGCTTAGTATCGTTAGATATGTAATAAAGCTAGCATGTTTTCGATCGATATCTCTAATTTTATCGTAATCTACGAAATAGACGCATTTGTTCAGTTCTTTGCTCAAAAAAAAGGTTGTGCCTATTGTAAAAATTTTGTTTTAATTTTTATTGAATGTGATACATTTGTTTACTTGATTCGGACACAAACTCCACAACTTTACTAAAGAATTGGCAATTGCCGATGAATATACGGCGTCTGTGTACGAATGACACATGAACCTGTGAAACATGTTGAAATTATTAATCAATTGTTTTATAGTTTCTTCATACATGGGTTTCCACACTGATATGGATGAAATGTAGTTGTTGCCCTCATCGTCATCATCCGAATCGGCCTTATCACCATTGCCGATATCAGGTTCGTTTGAAATATCACAATTTAAAAACTGATTTTAAAAATCAAACACTCTTTGTACCGGTCGTGGGTTTCCATTTGGAGTAGCATTTCCTTGATGGCCATATTTTTCTTTGCATTTCCACTCGTTGCACAACTACAAGCCTTTTTATCAAGGGAAGAAGAGACATGAGAAGAGGTGGTTTTACCCAATTTCAAAACTTTAGGTGTGATATCCATATTTTCACAGATATTCCAATATTGGGCCTGTTATTTATCCTTGCATCGGCCACATTGTATTTCACAAAGAGTTTCGGGATGCACAAATCATGTGAGTCGGCTGAAAAGTTCACATAGAGGGCATTAAATCACGTATTTAAAATCGAATATGTCAAGAGTTAGCAGGAAATGATGTATGTGGTTGGCCTTACTCGTCCAAATGTCGCCAATGATTTTTTGAATGTTGTTGAGCAATCGTCTACTATGGCATTTCGTTGAAAATACTGCTACTGCAACACGGATGATCCAAATTCTTGTGGATTAAATAGATTATAGGAACGATATTTTACAGCATCTCATCGTAAATTTCGTTTCTACCGTTTGGATTTTACAATTCAGCTCGAAAAGATAGTCTTGGGACGAAGATGTGACGGAGATTTTTGGTAGGATAAGTTGCGAAGCAAGTGAGAGAACTACGCAATAACTGCACATCCCCTTCCACATCTATGTTCAACACTAAATTCTGGTTGATCAAATAAGGCATGATTACAAATACACTTGTTATATACCCTTCAGCGATGATGTAAGATTTTACACATGCTTTTATTTTACTCACGAAATATCTTTTTTTTTAAACTGTCGAAAAATTGTTACAGATGCTGTTTAGAATGTTTTACGGATCGGTGCGTAAGAAACCGCCCCACAAATTAGTTGCAGAGGCCTTTGGGGAATTGTATATAATTGAAATTATCCTAGTCACATCATTGCAAGTTTCCACCGCATCGTATTCTCGTTTCATATTCAAACACTCTCGGGATCATCATGCAAAAAACCAAACAGAGTGTTCAAAGTCGGCGAATCATTTGATGTAAATGAAGCAGCATTGACGAAAGTTGCCATTTGTTTATTACTAATAGATATATGTTTACATCGTACGTTAGTCATTTACGTATAATTATATTGGTCAATATTTTCAAAATGGTAAGGTATACCAATACTAATAAGAATTGATAAAAAAAAAATCAAATGTTTCCTTTTCCATTTCACGACATCTTATGAGTCAAGGGAAAAGAAAATAAAAGGGTTAATGGAAAAAATGATCACTTTAAAAAAAAATGAATACGAAAATATATGCGATGCTTTTGATAAGTCTACTAATTTTATCATTTTATGCAATGCTATTAATGAAACTATACAAAATGTAGATGATGTAAAAATAGGTGTCAATTTGTTACAGACTTCACAACAAACGCTTGACATTTTTAATAATTTGATAAACAATTTGAATGATTTCGAAATAAGACAGACAAAGTAGTTTCAATTAAACTATGTAGCTGCAAATGATCATATTAATTTCATCGATTCGCTCGTAAATGGTAATGGTGACAAACTGGAGAAAAAAGGATCTGGAAAAACAGCAGTAACTGTAAATACATTACCGGGCTTCAGGGAAGCCATTGATATATATATATATATATATATATATATATATAATGATATAAGGTATATTTACTATTATTATACTTGCCTTATTCCTTTTGCACTGGAGTGGAGGAAGATTGATGTTTCTCTGTCCATCTCTCGCTGTCGACTTTAGTTTTTTTTTTTTTTTACAGATTTTGCACCCATATAGGCAAACTAACAGGAAGGGGTAAAGAGGGAAAATGGTGTACTCTGATTGGTTGTTGAAAATTTTAGTGGGGGATGTCGATTGCATCACATACCTACAAGTTTTCTCGGAATGGCACAGAAGGAATTACAACACACACCTGCAAGTTTTTCTCAGAATGGCACTGAAGCAAATGTAATTCACACTTGTAGCTTTTTTCGGAACTGCACTGATGTGATTACATCACACAATTGTTGGTTTTCTCGGAACTGCACCAATGTGATTACAACACACATTTGTAGGTTTTGTTGGAACTGCACCGATGTGATGACAACACTCAGCGATTGTAACACATACCTGCAATTTTCTCGGAACTGCACCAAAGTGATTGCAACATTCCCCTCATTCCAACTTTCAACAACCGATCAGAGAACACTGTTTCTTTCCCCTCACTCCCTCTCCTTTCAGTTTGCCTACATGGTGGAGAAATCTGGAAAAATTGTCAGTCTATGGCGAGGGATGGATAGAGAAACATCAAACTTCCTTCACTCCAGAGCAAAAGGAATAAGGCAAGTATAATAATAGTTAATATAACTTATATATAATATTAATAGTTTGTAAGGTATATTTATTGTAATATTTATATTTTATAAGGTATCTATATTATAATATTTTATAAGGTATATTTATTAAATAACTTGCCTTTTTGTTCTTACCCAATTTCTCTTCTGTTCTGGGAGAGGAGGAAGCTTGATGTTTCTCTGTACATCTCTCGCCATCGACTGATGTCTTTTTTCCAGAATTCTCTGCCATATAGGCAAACTGAAAAGAGCGGTGGGAGGGGAAATGAAACAGTGTTCTCTAATTGGTTGTGGAAAGTTGGAGTGGGGTGGAAGAAATATTGAATGTGGAACATTCTGATTAGTTGTTTAATATGGTGGCGAGAGGAATGTAATGTAAAATGAGCAATAAAAAAATTTCAATTAATAACTTGTTTCTTTGGTTTCAAGAACAAAACTTGCCAATGTGTGTTGCAAGAACCCCAACCACTCATTTGGGTTATGACTTCACACTCGTTCGTCGACTGTGGATATGATGTCATAATCATTCATCGACTGTGGTTAAGTTACACTCGTTCGTCGACTTTGGTTATGATATTAAATGATGTTGCCTTTGTGCCACCTCAAATATCACTCTTGTTCGTCGACTTAGTTTATGATGTCACTCATTTGTCGACTTGGATTATGACATAATCGTCTTTATGTCATTTTAGGCCACTTTTATGTCATTTTAGGCCACCTTCATGACATTTCAGGCCACCTTCATGTCGTTTTAGGCTACAATCGCATTGAATTGATGCTGACATAATTAACTTCACATTGTTTTAGGCGGACATCACATTAGACTGATGCTGACATCAGGTATGCACCTTATAATAAAAATTAAATATACAATAATTGAAAAATACTTTTTTTAAAATATTATTACAGAACATTTCAAATACAGCAAACACTTATCTAAACCATTCCAATAATTGAAAATATTAATTATATTTTATTACAAAACATTTCAAATACAGTAAACACTTATCTAAATCTAAACAATTCCCAATTTTGGATGTATTTACATGTCAGTGAAGTGCCTTTCTTTCGTTTTCGGCGGTTATCACAGCAATTTGGGAAGCTACTTGTGGAACAAATCTTTTAAATTTGGACACGAAAATATTGTTTATGGCTTCGGCAAGTTTTTGTTTTCGATCACGATCCAAGTAATTTTCAATTACTTGAATAGTTTATTTCCGACAAAGCATTTTTTCTTTTAGGTAACGAAAATCATTTAACTGTAGTTGCAAATAAAAGTTTTGCATTTTAGGTCTTGCATTTTCCCACAAACAAACCAAAAAATGCAGGTCGGCAATGTTGAGAAACTTTTTTTCCTCATCAACGACAACACCTTTCTTAAAGTAGATACACTTTTTTTCTTCGCCAAACTCATTTTCCCCGGATATAATGTATTTGTATACCCACCACTGATGTTTTTTTATTTCAAAAGCAGCTTGTTGAGCAACTGGAAATAACTGATTTCCGTATTCCAATTGCGAGTTGCACTGAACGAGTGCACATCGAGAGCAACTTTTCCCGCACCGAGTCGGGGGTCGATTAAATATAAGTACCTAACATCTGCACCAGCGCAATGCAACACAAATAAAACTTTGCTGTTCTTGCGCCCATAACCATGGGTGCAGTTAAATTCACTGAACGCAAGTTGGTGGGACTTTTTTGGCCACACATTTTCACTCCCACTTCCCGAACAACAGTGGCCAATGAAATAATTTGTTAGAAGGTGTTCACTGCCACACTCATGCATAAGCTGCAAGTGATTTCACATGCACTACTGTGTTTTGAATTGGCTGTGTATAATGGTTCTTTGCACCTAAAATTGTTGATAGTGTGTACTAGTTGTAACCTAAACAACAACTGGTGGGAGTTCGTGTTATGTTTGTACTGCGACGTTTGGCAGTGGGTAGCCACATATTTTAATAATTGATGAATTGTAACGATTTGTGATTAATGCATGGACAACTACATTATGTTAGCAGACATGAAATTAAAATTTTAATGATGCGACATAATATCAGATACATTGAGATAGTGTTTTTGATGTTATTTGCGTTAAAGAAGAGACGTGCTATAGTATATTCTAAGCATTAATACAATATATGACTTTGTACGAAATGTAACCGACCAAATATTGCGTTTACTTACATTTATTTTGTTTAGAAAACATTATTTTCTTCCCTGTGTTTGTTAAATTCATTATAAATTTCGATATGGCTGATATTTTCTCGGCGAATGCAATCGGTGTAGTGCTTAAGTTGAATACTGAGGTTTATGTAAAGTGTTTGTAGTTTATATTACATTCGTAAACTAATCCATTTGTTGTTGAAACCACTCTAATTTAGTAACTTACACAATCTTGTACCGACAACATTTAACCTAAATGCATTTTATGACAATACCCATGTTGTTCATTAGCTACATGTGTCGACCACACATGTGCAGTGAGAGCACTAGCTTGGGCGCAGAGTTCTCTGCTTTTGGTGTGTCGGTACGCACCTTTTTGCACCCCTGTTTTTATTATTTAATTCCGTTTTGGTGCAACACAAATACATATTTCGCATTGCACCCATAAAACGTGTTTTTAATCGGCGCGGAGTCAGTTCTGCTTTTCAGAGCAATATAGCGACATCCTGTGATAATGAAAACAATACGAAAATAACTGCAATGTTGGAAATTCCACAATATCTAACATTCCTGCAGCTGAATAATACGTAATATGGAACAAATGTGTTCTTGGTATATTGATGATATAGTTTGTAATTACTTCTGCGATTAAGATAATTTTACCCAGTGGCTCATGCTTACATATGCCTACGAATTAAAAAAGAGAAATTGAAAAAAATTACCTGTCCAAGTTTTCATAAATTTAACCTTAAATCCTTTTATCGATATCGCAGTTCAAGCATTTTATTCACAATATGATGTTGTAGCAAATGTTTTGCACTGTTTTTGCAGCATGTTACAGTCGTCGGTTCATAAATAATATACACTCATTTCTGGCAATCACATGAGAATTGTGCTTTTTCAGTTTTCAGTGCGCACCCAGAGCAGTCAATTGGAGTACACCATTAGATATTGCAGTATTTCCAACTTTGCAATAATGTTCTTGTTGTTTTCGTAATCACAGGTCGCTGCCTTATTGCTCTGCAACTGCCTAACTGGCACCATACCAACTAATCACTTTTCTATTGCACTACACTTGGTGCGGAAAAATTTGCTTTCAGTGTGCATTCGTTCAGTGCAATTCCCAATTGGAAAACGAAAATCCTACTGCTCTCAGAGCGAGTTCCGGTAATTGGAACACATGGCACTCGGTTATTGCGCACCGAGTGCAGTCCAGAGCGGTAATTGGAATACACTATAAAATACAAAGTGTGTCATGTTCGGTGTGACTGAAAAGTTGTGGTAGTTTGAAGAAATGTGCAAAAAAGGCACCTCCTAAAAGCTCGGTGTGGAGTAAATGCTAGAAGATTATTAAATAACATTTCAGTTTCGTGTAATATCTGTACAAAAGTCTTGAAATTTACTGGGAGCAACACAAAGCAGATAGACAAACTCATTTTGAGTGGATTGGGACAGTAGTCTTATTTTAATCCCATTATGTTATCTGTATATTGTAATTGTGTTATCATATATGAATTTTCTCATACCAGCATAAAAAATGTAAAAAATAACCTTAACTATGCAAATTAGTGCTAGGTAGTTGTCGAACTACTTGTTCATTTTAAACTGGTCTTGAAAAAGAACTAGGCGCATAGTTCACCACGATAAAAAAGAACTAGTCTCTTGTGATATCGGTCAGTCATTCCCACAGTGCGCATGCTCAAATAATCCATTGTTCGTCGCTCCCTGCAGCTTTCGCCCTCTGGCTATCCCTCTCTCCATGCCTGGCCACATAGCTCTGCATACTTCTTATCTATCTACCTCTGTCTATCGGTATCTTTGTTTTAGCTCGTTCATCACTGCCTCGAACTTCAGGGATCGCAGGCCTACCTAGTTGAATAGTGACATATGAGTTGCAGATCGGTCGGGAACTGCAGGACAAACAGCACGAGACAGTTGACAGACCTATGGCCATGCAGCGATCTTTCGTTCTTTCATACTTTCTTGTGCCGACCCCAATTGTGTAGTCGGTTGCACGCCGTTCTGTAGTGCGAGGGGTTCCTGGTCAGAAATCCAGTCAGGGTATGCATGTTTGTGTTGTCCATTCATCTCGTTTTCCTCCTCATCGGCACTAAAGACCTCTATGTTACCGTATCTTAAAACCCTCTCACTCACTCGTTCTATAAATACGATGTTGCCAGACATACGGAAATTCCCATATCTGTAAGAAAATACATTTGACAGTCCCACTAATGCGAGTATAGCAGTAAAATATTAAAAAACGATCATTAATGTAATGTCAAGTTTTACACACTCGCAATAAAGGAAAGAAAAACTGCTTTTTTCTAGTTTATTCACTCAATATTTCGGAAATAACATTTTGAAATCATTTGCATCATTTTAAAATAAGTAATTTTTGAAATTAAAGTTCTGTTAAAATGTTTCTCATACTGGTATGAATATATCTAGTTTGTTGAAACCATTTTCGTTGAGTTTGTACACGCCTGACATGGAAAAATTATCTTTAAACATGGTTGTCTCTCGCAAAACTACCTCTCATAGTATTGTTGTAGTCGTTACTATCAGCGTCAAAAGTAATTTGGTGTTATATTAACAACATAAGCGTGGATAACACAGTATAAACATATTTGCAGTATCCATTTATCTTACTTGTGTATAAAAAAGAAGTAATTTCGTCTACACAAAATAATGCACTAATTCTTTAGCAATTAATTTACAAACATCACTTATGTCAGTTATGAAAAAATTTACAAATACTATTTCTTTAATAAAATACTGTAAAATTGAGAGTAGTTGTGCTTAAATTTGACATCCAAATACTACTTTATGTGTTTACTTTTAGCATATTATGTACATATAAATAGAAAAAATATTGTGAAATAAGTTAATAGAGCACATGTTGACTACTAGCCTGTGTGGTTTCCATAAAAAGTAGGCAAAAAGGAAACAAATACGTTAGTATACATCCCTATTAGCTTTCTCATCTCATGTAATAAAATACTACTGTTACAGATAAAATTCGCGAAGTACAGTGTAACTATGGAGACACTGCCTGCATTGTGTGTACGAATGACGAGGCATCAGGTGTATGAGAAAGATACGAATCGCCCCCTTCATATTTTCACTAGAATGTGCGTGTACTATATCCTCAAAGTGAACTCCCCCTCCACACCCCTCTCACGATAGCAAACCATTGCGATCAATATTTTCTCTTATATCTTTATCCTGTTCCTTATAACACTAACCCTCCCCTTCTGTCATTTGACAAATGAAATGTGGTTGGCTCGGGTGACAAACAGCTACTACCAATATCTTTATTTGCTTCTCTTTCTGTTTCACGTTTGCTTAGATTCTTCTGCGGAGGGGAAATGGAGCTGCGAAAGAGGAAACAGAGAAAGGCCTATCTAGTTCTCAGACTGAGGTTACACTTACACTTTGAAGTTCGCCAGTACACTTGATCATTCGACCGTATCCTATATAGTTCAAAAGAACGGTTCCCGATAAACTATTCTCTAATGTGACTAGTTCATGTGAATGAACTGATTTCCCAACACTAATGAAATTGCATTTTAATTTTAGATTCTTAACAATATATATTCAATAATTATATACTACTATAATGAACCGAACGCATAATGTACGTTTTTTATTATGATGTGTAGTGTGTTGTGTGTGTGAGCCCTGGAGTGTTTTATGTGGGGCGAAACCCCTCCGACTGGGAGGTAGGTACATTTGGGCTGAAATGAATGAGGGGGAGATGAAGGTTAGGGGCTGCTGGGGGATGAAGTCAGATGATAGTGGGTAGGGGGGTGCTTACCATTGGACTTAGGCACGCATGAAGGGGAAAAAGAGTATTAGTTGATGAGTGGTGATGATTGAGAGAAAATTCAAAGGGGGAGAAAAAGTGATTCGGCTTCAAGTGGGGCAAAGAAAGTGGGTGATAGGGGGCAACAGTGCTACATTAGCCTTGGCTCTGGCCGTCGTCATCTGTCCGGGGGGTGAGCGGGGTCCTAGTCTTCCTCTTCTTCCTCGGCGGTGGGGTTCAAGTGCTGTGTGGAAATGAGAGGTCGGCGAGGATATGGGGTGAAGGGTAGTGGGTTGGCGAGTTGTCGGATGAGGGGGTTGGTGAGATGGCAGGCGCAGAAACGTTTGAAGCGGTCGGTGTTGGTGGCGAGGATGGAGTGGAAGTGTGGGATGTGGGCAGTGGCGAGTACTTGGTCTCAGATAGCGGGCAGGGGGAGGCTGTGGATGAGGCGAAGTGAGTGGAAGAAGATGTGGGTGGGCGTGTAGAGCATGTGGGTTGTGATGCGAGACCAGGTGTGGCAGGCGTAGGTGAGAATGGGGTTGACAAATGTGCGGAAGACTGTGTTGTGGGTGTCGGGTGAGGTGCCAGCTGAAGGGCGGAGAACAGAAGCCAGGTGGATCATGGCGGTGTGGGCTTTGGTGATGATGGAGTCGTGGTGAGGGATGAAGTTGAAGTGGGAATCGAAAATGACAACGGGGTAGCGGGTTTGGGGTGACCAGGGGATGATGGAGGTGGAAAGGCTGGGTGGGTGGTCCTCGGCGGGGTGAAGGCGGGAGAAAAGGACAGCTTCAGATTTGGTGGGGTTGAGTCCGATCCCGTGGGCATAGAGTTGGGTTTGGATGATTTGAGGCCGTGGCTGAGGCGATCACTGAGCATGTGCTCGTGGACGGAAGAGAAGAGGAGGCAGGTGTCGTCGGCGTACTGGATCATGTGGGTGGCGGGAGGGACTTTGAGGTCGGCGATGTGGATCGCGAAGAGGAGGGTCTGAGGATGGAGACTTGTGGGACGCCGGCAGGAATGAGGCGGGGGCAGAGAGGCTGCCCTCCACCTGCACCCGGTAGGAGCGACCCCCCAGGTAGGAGCAGAGGAGGCGGGTGAGGTGAGGCGGGATGTCCATGAAGGAAAGGCGGGTGATGAGCTGTTGGTGAGGGATGGAGTCAAAGGCCTTGGCCAGGTCGATGTGCACCATGCCCGTTTGTTGGCGCTGGGCGAAACCAGTCACCGCGACACGACCCACCAGGGCGATGGCGTGGGAGGTGGAATGATGATGGAGGAAGCCAAACTGGTGGTTGGGAAGGATGTCGGTGGCGGAAACGGCGAGGAGGAGGCGGTTGTAAATGACCTTCTCAGCCACTTTGGATAGGATGGAGAGAAGGGAAATGGTCCGACAGGGGGAGGGGATGTCGGGGGGTTGGCCAGGTTTGGGGATCGGGACGACTATGGCGGTCTTCCAGGGGGAGGGAAAGTGGCAATGGAGGATGATGGCATTGATGAGGTGGGTGAGGATGACGGCGGCTTTGCGGAGGATTGCGTGGAGGACGGGTGCCGGAATGCAGTCGGCACCAGGAGCGGCGGAAAGGCGAAGGCGAGAAAGGATGATGAAGATTTCTTGGGGGGTAGCGAGATGGAAAGATAGGCGATCGGGAAGGAGGGGAAGGGTGACGTGGTCGGTGATGGTGGGGGGACATCCTCGTCCTCGGAAGAGTCGGAGGAAAGGGAGAGAAGAGGAACAGTGGAGAAAGTGGTGTGCACGTACGCCGAGATGGCCTTGGATTTCTCCACGGCCGACTCGGTGAAGGAAGGGGGGTGATGAGGGGGAATGGTGGTGGGGGTGGATTTTTGGCGTCGGATGTGGGTCCAGAGGGAGCCGTTGGAATGGGTGAGGTATTGGAGGCACAAAGATTCCTGGTCGGCCTTCCACCTCCGGACCAACCGGCAGCACCAGCCCTGCAGGAGGAGGTATGAGCTGCTATCCTGCGGGAAGCGGGATGCCTGATAGCTGCCGTGGAAGTGGTTCTGCAGGAACAGTGCGTTTTTGTTGCGGGAGATTGGTGAGGGGGGCCTGAGGCAAGGTGGCAGAGGGGAATGTGGGCGTTGCGGTGGCAGTGATGGCATCGGAGAAAGGAGGGAGGTGTTGTGGTCAATGTCGGTGGGTGTGGAGAAAGGGGCGGTGAGGACGAGGGATTCGTGAAGGGAGGTTTGGCAGGTGTACCAGTTGGCGGAACGGAAGTTGAAGTGAGGGAAAATAGGCAGTGAGTGAGGGCGGTAGTGAACGAGGCTAAGAACAGGGGAGTGGTCAGATGGGCCGGCGGCAATGGAGCTAACATCGGTGACGATGGGACAGTGGGTGCAGATGGTGAGATCGAGGGTGGAAGGTCGGCAGTTGCGATGGGCAGGGTGGTTAGGTTAGGGGGGGCGTGATTTGGATTTTGGAACGGCGGCGGAAATGTCGGAGAGAGGTGCCCCGGTGATTGGTGGAGGGGCAGCCCCAGTTTGGGTGGGATGCGTTTAAATACCCGGTAATATCGACGTGTACATCGATCCTGCAGAGGGCCTCAACGGCGTCGGTCGGGAAGGGGAAGTTGGGCGTAAGGTAAAGGGGGTTTCGTTCAGGAACACGACATCGGGTTTGTGACTATGAAGGTAGGAATGAAGGTCGGGGAGTTTGGGGATGAGGGAGCAGGTATTTCAGAGTAGGGACTTAAGGGTGGAGGGGGTCCATCGAAAAATTGGAGGAAAACATTCAGGAGGATGTCCAGTTTTTCGGTAGGGGAGCGGGCACGGGAAAGGGTGGTGATGGTGGATCGAATGAGGGGGAGGTATTGATGGATGAAGGCAATGATTTCATGGAGGGAGTCGGCGAGGGAGGAAACGGGGGCCTCGGCATTAGGGTGGGTGGCAGGTGGGTTGTGGTGAGCTGGAACAGCGGCTTGGCGGGCGAGGGTTGGCACCTGGGCGAGAGCAGGAGGGGTAGGGGCTTGGGCACGGGCCTGTGCGCGGGCGAGCCAAGCATTGACCTAGGGGGTGGCAGGGAATTCATGTGTGGTGGTGATGTTGGGTGGCAGGAGGAAAGAGGTTGCAGTGGTGGCTCTGATGGCAGGGGTGCGGCGAGTGTGACGTTGAAGGTAGCAGATGTGGTTGGGGCATGAGGGATCTGTGACCTTGTGAGGACCGTCGCACAGGCAGCACTTGGGTGTGACGTCCTTGGTGATGCAATCGCAGGGCCATTGTTCCCTGGAGCAGCGGAAGCAGGCGAGGCGGCGGGTGCAGCGGAGCGAAGAATGGCCGAGGCCTTGGCAATGGTAGCACTGGGGGGTGCGGGTGTGGAGCCGTGGTATGGTTCTATGGAGACGACCGAGCAGTCGAGTGAACGAAGTGGGTAGAAAAGTGAAGCCTCCCCTACTCGGATGGTGGTGATTAGGAAAGATGCGGTGGTGGTGGTGTCGGATGAGCAGAGGCGGGTGATGGAAGAAACGGGCAGCTTGAGGGCGGTCAGTTCTGTCTGCACTTCCTCGGGTGAGGCAGTGTGGGGGAGTCGTTTGATGGCGACGCGGTCCTTTCTTTAATCAGGATGGCGCGATGTGTAGGGTGAAAAGCCGATAGAATGAAGATGGTTGAATTGGTATTTGTAATCGTGGGCATTGGATGTGTAGAATGAGGTGCGGTTGCGGACAGATGTCATGGAGAAGGGGCCTGTGAGTTGTGATTGGAGGTGTTTTACATTGAGAAACAGTTTGTTTTCAATGGAAATGAAGCATGCGATGGGTGGCATGCGTGGTGATGTGGGTTTTTGAAGCTTTTTGGGTGGGGGGTGGTGGCTGAGGTGGCTTGTTTGGCAGCGGCAGAGGTGACACGGAGCGTTGCAGGCTTGCGGCGGCGGTTGTCAGATGGGGCAGGTGAGGGTGAATGTTGAGAGTGTGCATCGTCCGTGTCAGCTTTGATAGAGTCCAGAGAAGAGAATTTATTGCGAAGGGTGATTTGGTCGGAGGGGCGGATGATCCTGGTGCGTTTGGAGGTCCTTTTCGGCACGGTGAAACCATCTTGGTCCATCGGCGTCGAGGACTCTTGAAGCGGGTCGAAAGGAAGGGAGAGTTTAGGGGAGGCAGGTGAATCATGATTAATTATGGAGATTTCGGGGTTGTGGGGGGGGAGGGTGGGGGGAGAGAGTCAAGGGGTGGCATGTGGGGTAGGGAGGTGGAAAGGTGTGCGGTGGTGGCTAGAGGGCGGGCGGCATCTGCAATGATCCTGGGGTCTCGATGGTTCGGCGTGTGAAGGTTGTTGTTACGTGGCTGGAGTTCTTCAAATATCGTCGGGGCATCACGGGAGTCGGCACACGTGGCAAGATCGCGCGTGGCTGGCGGGGGCGATGGTGACCGTCAAACGGATCAGGATGACGGGGAGACTGCGGTGGTCTGCGTAAATGGTGCGAAGGTGGTGATGACGGAAGTGGAGGTTAGAGCGGTCGAATGGGTCGGCAGGTTGGCAGCAGAGAGAGGCATAGGGGGTTGTGATTGAAGTATGAGGGCGGCGCTGGAACCGGTGGTATGGGTGTAGGTTGTAGGGTGAGTGCGATGGCGGGCAGGTAGAGCGGCTAAAGTTGAGTTGCCCCTGTCCCCAGAGGGCACATAGCCGAGGGAAGGGCCCCCTCCCTCCACACTGTCACCTGTGGGGAGGGGTTTGGAGCTCGCCGTGTAGACTCGCATCGCCTGGAGCAGGGCCCGACTGTCTCCCTGTTGACTGCAAGGCAATGGGTTAGTGCTACAACTAAGGGGCGGGGGCTGGCTGCCTGTCCCGAAACCAGTAAGCCTTACTGGGGTCTTACAACTATACCTTCAGCTCAGTTGGTGTCCTCTGGAACCAGCTGCTCTCCAGGGCGACTGCGATGCTGTAATTTGGAGAAAGCACTATTTAGCGGCATGATGCTGGAACTCCTCAGGTAGCTGCTTCCCTCTAGCGGCGAAATGCTGGAACTTTGGTGTGCCGAAGCAGCGGAACAGTAGCACGATTTAGCTGCGGCAGGCAGTGCTCCTTGCTCCAGCAGCTAGACACGTGGCAATTTCCTATGGGGAAAAATGTAAAAAAAAACGTACAATATCACTTCCGGCGCTATAGATTGCTAAATCAAATGTTCTGATCCGATTTACGTTACTTTAGAAAGACGTTAATTATATACAGAAAATATAATAGTACTTGTGTGTAAAATGTGTAGAGCACATTATTTGTTAAAAAAAACTTTTCAAAAGGGATTACATTTTATTTTGTATTTTTAATTTACATTGATTTTAAACGTTAGAAGCATACTTTAATAAAAAATACAGAGTTACTTACTTAATTTTGCCCCCCTTTTACATGTGTAACTCTATCTTTTTTTTCATTAGACCTATGAATTTTAATAATTTTATAATAATCATCAATACGTGGAAATAATTACAGTTTTTGTATAGAGGATTTTAATTTTTTTTTTTGCCAGCTTACAAACAAAATGTAATGTATATGAAAACTGTCCATTTCTTGCTGACGCAGGTTCTTCTCTTAGTTTTAAGTTAGAAATAAAAATTGTGAGATTTTCGGTCTCTTTCCCTTCGGTGTTTTTTCATGACGCTCGGGTTGTTTGTGATGTTTTCGCTTGTGTCTTACTTGAGCATGTTTATGACTGTTTTTATTTCTTGTTCGTGTTTCCGGTATATAGTAGATGTAATTATCTTTGATCCTATTTTCGGTTCTGGTTATGGATTGAAGGTTGGCCACATTCCTATCGCTGCTCTTATTGGTATGATGGGGAATTTTGGCGAGAATTTTTCATCTTGTAATTTTGTGTTGGCTATTCTGTTAGTCAAAGAATTAAGAAACAAATATTGGGAAGTCTTTTGTAATGATCACATTTTAAATTTTTATTTAAAGAATTGTTTTTATTTTCTTTATAAATAGGAGCTGTTATGTGTAGCGTAGAGGATGCTGACTTGGTAACAAATGGCTATATGGAAAAGAAGAATGTGCATGAAATGTAATACAATCGTTATATACGGGTGCAGTAACCTCCTAACCTTATATTTCAATTTGTGTGTAGAAGCTCTGTAATTTTGGAAGTTTTTGTTAGTATGTGGCCAAATATAGTAAATTTATTTTAAAACCCGCAAATAAACGCTTAGGTTGTCTTTTGGGTGTCTTCCGTGTTGCTAACATTGTGCTAATTATTTTCTTGTGTTTATTTTTGAACTGAAAAGTAATTATAAAAAGCAACTGCCCTTCAGGAGATATAGGAAAAGTTATATTTGAAGTACCTAGCTAAGTTCTTTAAATTGTGTAGTTCTTAAGAATAGGGGCTCTTTCGAAATTCGAGGAAAGAATATCACCACTAAAAATGCTGAACCTTACAGAACAAGTTTCCGCAGGTAGCTCCAAACATTTACACTAAATCTCTGTTGATTCCGCTTCCCAGTGCGTTAGTGGTAATGAGCATGGAGGGTACGCCAGTTTATCTTAATCATATGATTTTCACTGTTTTATGCCTATATAATATCAGGTGTGTGTGAAACAGGTAAATCGGCATACACTCAATGCTCACTACCTATTGCACTGACTCAATTAACCAGAGTGACACTTATTTTGTGTGAATTCACATTTCTGGAACTACAGTATTTGGCATTTCATACAAAATCCCACCAGATGCCGTTTATATCTCCCAATTCTCTTTTGGTCACATCAGTTCAGCATTGTAGGACGTAAAGGAATATAGCAGAATATGTAAACATCATGTCATATTAACACACGTTATATATATACACACACACACGCACAGAGCTCCTGTTCATAATTTGCCATTATTGTTGTTCATTTTGCCAAGTTATGTGTATGGTGTGTAAATATTCAGCAAAGTGAAACAAGACCGAAAAATGACAATTTTCATTTTTGTTTCAGTAAGAAATTGGGTTGCCAAAAGTTGTAACTGAATGCAACTCCCCAATTTCTGTGAATATTCTATTATTTAATGAATTTTCATTTAGTGCACCAGTAGAGAAAATTTTTGTTTGTAAATCATCTTGTTGGTTTTCATAATTTTATAAATAAAATTATTACATAAAATGGAAATTTAGATGAAGGTGGAAAATACTTTGGACTCTACACTACACGTATTTTGGTTTTGCAACAATTTGCTACACTGAATAATTTGCTCAAATGTTATGAAATTCATTGAACTTTAATTTAGTATTGGTCTTATGAAATTACATTTCATTTTCAAAAAAAGTTCATAACATATTTTCCATTTTCATTTTTTGATAGAAAAAGTTGTATTTGCACATTAGTTAACGTGTATTGAGCTTCATTTTCTTGTCTCAGGAAAAATTTATTTGAAATAATTTTGAATTTTTGTCATGCAGGACAGGAAAGCTGTGCAGGAAGTGTAACCTGGCGAATGCTCAAGTTGTCTTGAGAGTTAAAGATGCGTATTGCAGGTGGGCATAATACTGTCACGTTTCTAATTATTTTGGTAAGAGCATGTTGCAATAGATCTGGCCTATTCAGTTAGTTTTTCCATTGAACCGCTTACAAATTAAATACAATGATTAACCTGCCTACATGAGTATCTAAACATGAAGTATAATAAAAAAATTTTATCACAAGTTTTTTGCTAGTGATAGCCGCAGTTAACATTGATGTGGATAATTGCATTCAAAAGTAAATACATAATTTAAAAATAACATTTGCTGATATACTGAATATTTTGTTTGCACCCCAGTAAATAAGTTTGGATGTAGTCTATGTGTGTTACCAGCAGGTCGCTAATTGAACCACCCTACAGTAGAGGGACTATTTCATGTATGGGTTCCACGTTCAAATGGTTTTTTTTAATATTGGTTTATATTTATGGTTAGCACAGTTGAACATAAATATGCACTTTCAAATTCTGGTACCTACACATTTGGTGACAGAATTTTAATGTTACTAGGATTATTTTATACAATTTAAGGCAGTTATATAATGTAGCAACTTTTGCAGAAATTGGGCAAGAAAATTTAAAATGGTGTTTTTAGGCTTTAGGGAAGTTGCTGTTTCATTTCAGCATGGGCATGTTTGTGTATTTTATTTTTATCTTCATCCTAAATATTGCTATAGTGGGGAGGGCTGTGAAAATCAGGTAGGCTAGATTGTGGTATAAAAAAAAAAGATTGAAATACAATTGCAAACGTTGAGAATCACACGCATATATAAAATTAACTAGTTGTTCCAGAAAAGTGATGATGAGAGACAGATCTGCAACTCTGTGCATGTAACCAGTTTTCTGGACCTACCTAAATGTATGTAATACATAAAAAACATTACAAGCACAAACCCGCCACAATATAAATATTAAAAGTATGCACTGTGATTAACGTGGTAGTGACTAAATCATTGTTAGTTCAATTGAATGTATGTAATTATTGTGAATATTCTTGTGTTGTTTTATTTCCAACACGGAAGCTATGGATGCTCGGTGACTAGTATGGTCACCTCCTACGTGGGTGAACCAGGTTTGATTCCCAGTGAGGTTGCTCCCATGTTTTCGCAAGTGGGAATTTTGCTTGACAGTGTCACTGGTCGGTGGGTTTTCTCTGGGGTATCCTATTTCCTGGACCGTGGTAGTGTAGTAGTCAAACTACTTACCCCCCACCAAGGTGAACTGGGTTCAATTCCTGGTGGGGTCATTCCCGAATTTTTGCATGTGGGAATTGTGCCGGACAATGCCGATGGTCTGTGAGTTTTCCCGAGGATTCCAAGACCTCGTTGTTAAGAGTCACCCAAGTCTCTCCACTCCTCTCCTGTCTATAAGAGCATCAGTAATAGAAACCCAACTTATCAAATTGTTTATGGATTTTGCAATTCCTGATCTTGACATTTTCATGGACTGCCAAGTCATCCGGTTGTTATTGTGATCAAGTAGTTGAACAGTAACCCTCATGTTGTGGCAGGGAATGTTTCCTGTTGGCGAGCACACACAAGTTCCGTGCCTGCCTGGGCAGGTCAAAGCTGGTCCGGCCGCACGACCACGTCCTTATCACCCACTCGGGTGGGCAGTCGAGCACGGCCCTGGTGCACCTCGTGTGGGTCGGGCTCAGAGGCCCCACGCACAAGAAGCTGTTCTTCAACGCATCTGTCCTGTACATTGATGGTGAGTCTGTTAAAGTAAATAGGTCTGTTGGTCGAGCGGTGGAAACAGGACATCCCCTAGAAAACCAGCCCGACTGGCGGCATCGTCTGGCACAATTTGCACATGCGAAAATTCGGGAGTGACCTGGCCAGGGATTGAACCTGGTTTGCCGTGGTGGGAGGCGAACAGGCTAACCACTCTGCCACAGTAGTGCCAGCTTTTTTTTTCTAAGTCTTGCTTAAGATATACTTGTATGTTGGTTTTGTATTCTTCCACAATATGTAAATTCAATATTTCTGTAGGTCTGATATTTGTATTCATGTATTGGTCGAGGAAAACTTTGAAATTATTTAAAAAAATTATTACTTTTAAAATTTTCTAATTTTTACACTTACAGAAAACAAAAGAAATCATTTAATTATTCATAAATGTTAACCTAACACTTTTAATTCAATGTTACGTAATGGAACTACTTTCCTTGTCACCAACTTGACTGGGTGCAAGCAGTCAGTGTGCCCATTGAAATGTATGCTTAATTAACTATGAGCATAGATATTCAATTAGTGAGTGGCCTGTGGACTATGTGCAGCCTGGCCCAGCCCACCAGAATTCATAGACTTTTTTAAACATATATCTCTAAATACAATTGCTAAATTTAATGGCAACTATTACTATTAATAGCTTAAAACTTGTAATAAAGTATATGTTATTTCATTTGTTACAACTTTACATAAATAAACTGACTAATATAAGTGAGCCACAACTTTGTAATGAGTGAGTGTCGTCTGTCGAGCATTGTAATTATTTGTAAATGGTCCAGTGGGAAAACTAATTGAATAGCTCTGGCCTATTCTATATTGCATTAGTTGTCATTCTGGTGGACAAAACTGCAAGATAAAATGATATGAACTTTGTGTGGTAGCAAGTGGAAAGTTGTGCTGTAGCTCAAGACTATATTTACTTGAACATAAGGCAATGATTAATTTTACTTTTACTTTCAACAACATTAGGATTGTTTTATTTTCGCATACAAAAATTCAGAGTTTTATATTTTGGCTTGAATATTATAAAGTACTAGTCAATGTTTTTAAAATAGACATGTGTTTTGTTAAATTACAAGCCACATAAAATAATCTTGTAAACAGTAACAGACTGTGCTTTAGAGTGAGAACAAGAAGTTACTATGTAACTTCTTGTTCAACATTGTTACTTTCCTCAACATGGTTGCAATTTATTTTAAAATAATTTCTTAAAAGCTGAGTTAAAATTAGAGACGAAACCAGAAACACATGCAACAGTAGTTAGACAATTACACACACACACATTCCTTACCAGGACTTGGACCCACAAAGTCTCTGCCATAAGATAGTGTGCAGTCATCTGCATTACGGAGGTCGGATTCAAGGCGCAACTTCGAATTAAATCAGTTTCATGTTTCAAATGATAGGGTTTACAAATCTAAAATATTTACAGCACCGTCATTTTGAAAATAAGTGACTGAGTCACTTGAAACATGTAAGTTTACATGGCCTACCATAGTGCTATGTATATGAAGAATTTGGTGAAATTCAGTTTATTGGTCCCAGCAAATTGATGATTGTATAAGGTCATTATATAAAGTTAGACTAAAATTGATTTGGGCTACATAGTTTCGTAGATATAGCACACTAAGCTAAAATGTTTATATAGGCCCCAGACTTGCTTACTTAAAAATAAATTAATTAATATGGCCTACTGTAGTACGTCTTCGCCAAATTTAAGAAATTGGTTGATTGTTTCCCGAGGTACGAAATAAAACTGTATTATTTAATGTGGGGCTATCTTACAAAATGGCAGAGAAATGTGGCTTTGCATAGACAGTTTTGATGAATATAATAGATACTCTAGTTGAAATATGTTTTGTAGTTTCGTAGCTAAAACATTCTGAGCCAAAAATTTTATATGCCTGCTATTTTTAAAATATATGTTTCTGACCCTCTCAAAGTTTGTCAGCTTACATGGCCTGCCATTGTGCTACTTGTTTGCCAGATTTGGTAAAAATCTGTCAATTGTTTCCTGAGATATTACCATAAAGCAGGATGAAATTGTTTAGTAGAGGTGAGATTAGATTGATCACATAAAAATGTTCTATAAATACTAATCTTAGTTATGATACTAAACACATACAGAAAACTGTCATGTTATTAATCTCATCCCTGCTTTATCATTTTCACCCCAGTTATGTACCTGGGCTTAACATGTAATCATGTGATCAAGCTCACTCCTGCTGATTAATTTAACCTTACTTTATGGTAACACAAAACTTAGTTAATTAATTTAGTTCCATCTTACAAAATTACAGACAAAAGTGGTTGTTTGTCATATATGGTGCTTGTAATAGATACTGCCAGTATACAAGATTTGGTTGAAATTGTTCACGCGGTATGGTAGTTAGACCAAATAAACGTAAGATATTGGTATGGCCGCCATTTTGAAAATAAGTGTATCTTCATCTTTAATTGCATAAATTTACATGTCTTACAGCAGTAATACGTAGGTGACAAATGTGGTGAATAATTGGTTGAGTAGTTTTGGATATAATGTAGAAGTTTTATTTTTTCCATGTGGTGCTATCTTACAAAATGATGGAACAGCAATTATATCCACCTCTAAATTCAGTGTGTACACCTTGTGCTGTCAACTTACAAAATTTGGTTTAAATTGTGTGACTGGTTTCTGAGAGACAACATATCACACTTAATTTATAAATGGCCACCATTTTGAACATAAGTGCCCTACGTGGTCGAAAACTTTAAAAGTCAAGTGTCCTTACTTAGTAATATATTTATACTGAGTTTGGTGAAATTTGGTTTACACATTCAGACACAGAAACACAGACATTCACACATGCATATTCACACAGACGGAAAAGTGGTCTTATAAGCATTTCTTTTCTTTGGAAAGTAGGCGAAAAATATAGGTATGGACAAATAAAATAGAATGTCAAGATAAAATAATCCTTCTTAATTACATGTCCAATAATTTGTAGAAGGATATATTTTTCCTGCAGACAAAACCGGCAGGAGTAACTATGACTCTCTTATGATAGCCAAAAGAGATGCCTGAAGCCAGGGGATAGGTTTGTTTGGAGGTGTAAGGTCTAGTGAAGTTTCTCGTATCTCCCGGTGGGAGCTATGATGGCATTTGGGTTAGAGTAGTTTCCTCTCTGGTGGACGGTATTTGAAGGGAGGGAGGGCGGTGGCCACCGTCTGAACTCCTGGAAAGTTTTAATCTGTACGAGTAACCAGCCTGTCATGGGTGTAAGGCTGTTCAACAGAAGGAAGCACCTTGAGCAAATACCCGGTGGTTTAGTCGTGACCTGAAAAGGGAATGACTAGAACTACTTGTTGGTGTGGTTGGCTGGAATAGGACAGCAGAACCAGCCTATAAGGGGCGTAAGGCGACACGACTCGCAATGCCCAGTGGGAGATTCCGAGACTAAGGGATTGGACCTCCCCCTGCTGATGTGAAACAGTGGACCAGCTTAGGAGAGAGCATATGGGTAATAAAGTGTCGGGGGCTAGGGGCTACTGCAGAGTCCTAGTATTGGAGCCCATATGCAACATTGATAGCCTCTATTTACTCATGGCGACCCACACCTCCTCATGGTACCGCTGGGTGGCCCTCCTAGTGGGAGTCAGCCAACGTGGGTAACACTGGCGTTCCCTATGCCATGCCTTGGTCATTCGGGCTAGAAGGGGTATCTGCCTTCAGGAAAGGTTTATTACGGCAATTAGTAATGGCCTGGAATGGTGGTGGGCTGGTCGACTCCTTTACAGTCAGGCCGTTGGGTCCCAAAGTCATGGTTCTAGAGAAGAACAACAAGACATGGTAATGGATGAGAGGTGAGGTGGGTTGGAGTCGGTGTGGGCCGGTCTTATCTGGAGGACTTGGCGCACATGTTCACTGACTTGCCGGATCTCAGGAAAACCCACAAGTGCCATAAAAAGGAAGGAGGAGCACGGGGTGACCTCTTAGTCCGTATGTGTGGTTTTCCCGGTACCAGGTCACGCAGGGAAAGGACTCTTGCTGGCAGTGGTACAATGTTGTTATACCCAGGAGGCAAGAGTGACAAAGCATAAAGGTTATAGTATAATTAAATTATACAACATCCGCCATTCTGGCTACATTCCACCTAGTACAGCAAAAGGATATTAGTTATATGGGAGCACTGACTCCTCAAAACATTTAGAAGATAGAGGAGAATGGTATAAGGATTATGGAATAGAAGACGACGTGGAGGGCCGTACGGCTATGAAGGTCCCATGTTCACTTGCTTATATAGACAAAACCATACATTTGGCGATTGTCTTATTTTTGAGATGTTCTCTATTTTGGTAAATGTATTCTAATGCAATAAAAATATTGAAGGTAAGAAGCCAGTGTAAAATGTTGACGCGTCATGAGCGCTTTCGTGTACATATATAAGCCTCAGCCTCTGGTGTACCATAGCGCCGGCTGCAGCTCTTTCTGCATCTATACCGTTCCTATTTACAAGCGAGTCAACTCCTTGCTGCCTGAAAGGCCAGCAATCCACACAATGCCGCACTCCAGTCTGAGTAGTTGGACCCTCACTCGCTTGCCTTGCCCTGACTGGCGGACACCGAACGTGCACACTCGCCGTGCATCAGGGGATGCTTCCCCCTCCAGCCACCCCTCACTCGCTATAGGCCCGACTACCATCCCTCGTGAAATGCATGCTCCTGTGCTGAACAAGCTATAGGACTCTGGCAGGGGTCCACCCCAAGGCACTGGCCCCAGGAATAGTCGTTTACTTCGTGGACTGATCACGCCAGATCTGCCCTATCCCGCGCTGCTACATAAATTTGAACAATAATTACAATTGTGCCTGCACCTCCAGAACAACCACTAATCCTCTAAATAGTAATACCCTATTTTCTTCTTTTGTTTTACCCTGTGAGATTTAACGTTACATCACTGTAAGTGCCTAGCTCTGTACCCACAGCTAGTTTACTAATGCTACGCCACCGAGCGGGCTAGAAAATGGCTGCCAAGATCGCAAGTGCCCAGGCTATGTGATCTGGTGAGCCAGAGCCCAAAGTGTACACTTAACATCTAAAACTAATTCTGAAAACATCTGTTTTAACCATGTTCATGCCCAAAAAATCATCCTTGGAGTTAAAATGAGTACTTGTCTTTGGACACAAAATGTTTCTTAAATGCACACCACTGCAAAATAGCCAACCACTTTTGAATCACTGGTTTTCTACCAACTACTTCATCATGCACCTGCCAAGCGTAACCCTAAATTGTTATTACTCTTCATACTGTATTATTTAGGACATACAAGATCATTATTTATACAGTTTGGATAATTAATTGTTGCAGGTTGTACAGAAATTCTTGTATAATTTTTGATATTTGGTAAAATAACTGAATTTTGTATATAATTTTGAATTAGTATGTGGGGACTCTTGTGGATAGTGAATTTTAGGTAGTTCAATGTTCATAAATGTAGTAGGTAAGCAGTTTAGTTTGTGACAATATAGTAAATAGGTAATACTTTGCACAATATTCATTGAAGTAATCTTATTGTATTGAATGAGTGTGTTATTTTAAAAATGCTATAGCAGAACTACCCGGCGTTACCTGGGCATAAGAGGCAATGTGAGATACAGAACCTCGTTTTGGGGGTTTTGAACCCAGTGGGGGTTCAGAGCCAATTTTGGTCTTCAAAAGGTGGGTACTGAAGGTATCTCTGCCTACTTTAGTCAAGGTACGTCAACTAGTGTATAATTGTTTTGAGAACATGTGTATGTACATGCATATGTATGAACTTACATGCGTGAATATGTACATATATACATGCAAACAGGCAGACACACACACTCACACATACATACAAATGTTTTTCCTAGTTTGCTTTAATATTTAGCTCCTCGTCTTTACACTGGCATAAGGCTTGCTTGTGTATAATGTCCTGCTCCGTTTTTTTGTGATTTTTTCCTGACGGGGGAAAAAACAATTTGAAACTGTTTTCTACCAGTGACAAAGGTCACTTGCCTAGTTAAATCTTGAAACACAGTGCTTCCTTTTACCATCAAACGACGAGCACCTGGCTGCGGAATAGTTTTGCTAAACCACTGTGTCAATGATGGAAACAAAACAAATATGTAATTGCTATTTAAGTGGAGTGGGGGGTTATTTTCATGCAGGTCTGCTAGATCGGAGGATGGGCGAGAATTTGCATGTACATTAGCCGCACAAGAGACTGGAGATGCACGTGGCTGGGTTTATGTTGAAAAGTTATTTGTGAACAACTGACGGATCATGGGCAGGAGAGAAGAATTTCTGAATTTGAGTTACTAGATGTGAAATATGCAAATGAACACTGGAAACATTTTACACACAGACTGTACCCTTTCACTTTGCTTAAAAACAAAATGGCCTGAGGTGCAATTATAATGCCAACCCAATTTCTGGTGTGTCAGTTTTATCGAAAAGTGGCAGCATATATTTTGAGTGAATATGGTAACATAATAACTTCTTGGAGTTAAAAAATGAAAATTATTTTGGTCTCTTCCATTTGAAATTTTTTATTTTTCTACTGAGGTATTTGTATTGTGTGATTTTCCAGAAGGAGCAGTTTTGGAACAGTCACTCCAAGAACGAAAGACTGTTTGTTCCTTCATAAGAGAACAAGTTTCCAATTTGGGGTTCCCGTTCTATGTTGCAACATTGTCAAGGTCTGTGCAGCAAAATGAAACTGCTGAATTGGGAAGTGAATTGTGTGTAGACCCCAGTACAGACCAGAAGCTACGTGACCTCATTGATAGTGCAAGTACGTTGACGGCCAAAGAGGATTTGCTTCAGAAACTGCGGTAAGATAGTACTTATTGTGTTTAGGTCATTCAGAAACTTTATAAGGAAACCTATCATTTAGTAACTCAAAAAGGGACTAGCCCCTTTTTGTGCATCTTGTCTTGCTCAGCTATGTGGTGAGGCGTATGGGGTAAATAGAGTAGAGAGGAAGACAGTGGGTGTTCCGTAGAGGTGGGCACCATTTGAAAGGAAATGGATGTAGGCAGGTGGATGTAGGTGGATGGCCTAGCTATTAACCTCCAGCAATTGATTTGGCTGGGTGGGAAGTCGCTGGCAGATCCAAACACTTAACAGCAGATAACAATAGCAGAGTAATGGCAACTGTTCCCGTGTTACGCAGGAAGGTAGGAAGTCACCATGAATCTACATATCACGTAGAGTTGGAGCTTCCTGTAGAGGCAGCTGCTGGCCTTCCTGCGAGTGGGCGGGGGGGGGGGGAAGTTGCCGACAGACCCTCACATTCACAGAAGAATGCTACAGTTATGGGGGCCACCACTGTAGAGATGGGGCTTCCAGTAGGTGTGGATGGGATACAATGGTGGTACATGTCTGCTCCTGCAGTATTCTCTGAGGTACTTTGGATGAAACAGGAAATACAGTAAAACCCCTCTATTACGACCCCATTTCGAAAAATTAGAAAAATAGATACGGTAATCCCTCATCTACCACGGTTTCAGTTATGCGCAAATTTGTTTTTGTAGACCTCTTCTCCAACCACGGCTCTAGTTTCTATTATCCATGGTTTCCAGTCTGTGGAAAACTAGCCCTTGCGGATATTAGTGGTTGCACATTTATCAAGCTACCATCATTGTAGCAATAAATTACTTAATGCCAGAAGGGGACACTGGTGTATTGTCTGTGGAAGCATGGAGGGGAGAGGTGGTTGCAGGCCTCATCAGTAAGGATTCTTTGTCCTAGTCACATGCCTCTGCCTTAACCTACCTGTCTTTTTTCGCTTCCATTATCCCTCCTCTTTTGCTGTAAAAACAGTGGCACATTACACATACTAGTTTCTTAATCAGTGTGTGTATGATAACTTCAAATTTAATTCAATGCCCTTTTTTTAATGATTATTTTTCAGGTTATGCGCATCTGTGCCTATGTAATATGCTAATTTTTTATGGTGGGCAATTGTTTTTTTCTTGTGAAGTCAATTTTATGTGTAAAGTGAATAAAGATAAGTGTGTGCAAGTAAAATGTGTTCTTATGTTACCGTTATCATATTATGGCGAGTGAAGCCGTGTGCATGTATAGGCAACGTCAAAAGTTTTTGATGAAATATTTGGGATAGTTAATATTTCAAGTAGACCGCACTAAATATTTATATTCCCGTAAACATTGCCGGGCCTCATCGTGCCAGTGCAGAGGCCAACACGCCGCCTACATTTAGTATAAATTCAACACATTGACGTGAATCGCGTCTATCAGCACGTTTTACCAACGCCGGGCCACTGTTACAAAGTGAACCGGCACTGTAATGACGGCAGTGGCGGCGGGTAGGCGGCCGCCACCCACCATCTTGTAGCGACCGATCAACAGTTGCCCAGTCTGAGGATCTAAGGCCGAACTCAGCAGCAAACTGCTACGCCCGCGCCCGGCCACGCTGCAAAGGATGTAGGTGCTTGCCCATCTACGTACACGGCCAGACCAAAGTAAGAGCACTGTGCGCACATAAGTATTGCACAATGCCACCTTACATTTTTGATTGCTATATGCCTCATAGCAATGTATGACCCACAAGACCTGCATAATAGATATTTAATAATAACTTTATATTTTAATAATACATAGTCTAATCTTTTCACTCACTTTCAATGGCCATGTCGTACTGTATTGAGGCCTTCTTTTTTACAAGGGGTGTTCCAGTATGCCTTTTTTGGGTATCAAATTAATCAGGAGATGTCCAGCTATTAAAATATACATTTATATTTAATTTAAGAAGTGGTTTTTTATGTGCTAGAGACGATTGAACATGGAACTTCATGCAAAAAATGGCAAGTTTGGGGGCATAGGGGTTAGGGGTGGTTCAAAATTGATCCAAATTTTCCAATACTTTTATTACACCTCCCTCTCTCCTCTATTATGTCCCTATTCTTGGGAACCGTGAGGGGTCGTAAAAGAGAGATTCTACTGTAGCAGGAAGCAAGGTGTTGAAGAATAGTGGCTGTGAGTGATAACTCTTCCAGTTTGGTTTGTGTCTGTTTATTGCCAAGACAGTAAAGACACACATAATCAGCCTGTACCTTGACTAGGGCCTGAAGGGCTGTCCTTAGGATGCCTAGACATGGTAGACACAGAGGCGCAGGGCCGGAGGGTAACCTCACTGTAGCAGTACTCGAACTCGTGACTACTAAGGGCGTGGCTAGCAAGGTAGCTGAGATGCACAACAGGCTTCAGTGAGCTGCTGGACAGTGAGACTGTGTAGTCTGAAGCAACGAGAGATGAATAGTGATGAGTGAAGGCTTGCTGTGTCACTGCGTAGTTGGACAGAATGACTTTCTACGACAGCTGCGAGATTCAGCCTCAAACATGGGGTTGCGAGCCCCTTATACATCCAAAACAACAGGGCCACGTGGGGTGTAGCAGTGGAGAAGCAGAGTGAGAAGCTACGAAAGTGCGCGGGAGATGCCTGAAAGCTGGTTGCGCACTTCCCTTCACAGCCAAAGTTGGAGGGTTAAGTGGTCCCAAGGTGTGAAGCGGGTTGCGAACTGACAGGAGGCCTCAGCTGATCTGCTGCAACCGTGACGTAGCTCTGTGGCGTGTATGATTAACATGTCTTCTCAGAGAGGTCGCGGCTGTAGCAAGGCTATAGCGTGTAATCACGATGCCCGTGTTGCATCAAGTGTCTGTGTGTTCATATGTTTGCATTACTGGCATCTTTGCATCTCCATTCATCACATGGAGCCTTGCCAATTCCTGGTCTTTTTGGGATGGTTCTGCTTCATTGCATTCAAGTGTACACCTCTTGGCACACCTTCTATGATAGGTGGAGTAATGCAGACAAGAGTAGCATGGTTCAGGTTAAAGGGATATAAGTGGGATTTGGACACAAGTTACTGCTACAGAAACATGTTCTTCATAGACCTGTGGGTAGGAAATTGACAGAGACTTGAAAGTCAAATGGTTGGAGGTTGCAACCATGATGCAAGTGCCCACAGGTTCTAGATACAAGCTGGGGCTATGTTGATCCTTCCTCCAACCGCCTTTCCCCCAGAGGGTATATCACCCTCCAAAAATCACTTAGTTCTTAGTGTATTGGCTGTGTTGCCCTGCAGGTGAAAGGTGTTGAGCGAGCCATACACACTTTTAATGTAGATTCCAGGGAAGAAATTTTATGCTATTTACTCCAGCATGGAAAACAGGAACTCTTAGCAGATGTACAGTCAGATGGGCTTTTACTGGAAAATGTTGGTTTGCCACCACGTACAATAAAGTCTTTCATCACTCTTGACGTGCGTCCTACTTTGTGGGGTAGGTGGTTAGGCGCTGACCACCCTCCATAGTTAGTCAGCTAGGCCTACCGCGACGTGTGGGCAAGTATTGGCCCGGTGGGTCAATAAACATTAAGAGGTTAAACCTCACATACTCTGTATTATTTTTTCATTATTGGTTTATAACCGAAACATTATAAATTTGTAACACCAAAATGGTTGCTTGTATACAGCAGTATTTTGACTGCAAACACCTTTATTTATTTTATTTTTTTAAGAATTAAAAATTAATCCAATTCCCAATAAGTTGATTTCATGATTACAATGGTAAACAAACTCAGTGAAACTATTAAATTTTTTTTTCAAACATCTTGGGGGACATAGAGGTGCAGTCTCCTTCGTCGGCATTCATGCAGCAAGCAAGTTATAACATTTTCACATGCTAAAAGTTTTAAAAGATCTGACCGAAAAGTTAGAAAGGCGGTGGTTGGGCAGCGCCACACCACTCGTAGCTTAATTCATAGCATGGGCCGCGGTCCCATCGCTTAAAAGCAAGAACAGCCCGAGGTCACATCACATCAAAATGGCTGGGTCGTGTAGCTGGGGAACCGCTTTGAACAAAATTAAAAGAGAAACAACATTAAATGAACACCGATTAAGCAACTAACATTCACCAGAACGACTTACTGAAAGGTAAGTATAAAATATTCACCAAAGCGGTGAAGTATGGCTTTTATGCCATTATAAAGCTGAAAAGTATTGTAGTAAATTTCAAAACGGACTACATTGTCTGGAAGTAAGGTTGGAGAAGACAGAGTCAGCACATTCCTGCACGTACAAAAGTGGCTGTACGATGTTCCCAACTTGCGACATGACCAGTCAATAAATATGGAACGGCCATATCACAGAGTTAAATACAATAGAAAATTACATTTGCATTTAAACATAATTAAATAAATTACAATAAAGGTAACAAACAAGCGTAATACATTATAGCCCGGAAAATTAGAACTTTGATATAAAAAAATTAACGTTATTACGGTATTAGTGCTGCCACCTATCCTAGCAGCAGACAGACGCAATTATAGAGACACAAAATTAAGTTGCTTTTAAGAATAACATCATTTTACAATACTGACATAGTTTTTTTGTACGCACGTACACAACGGTAAAGTAAATAATTTGTACAGATTACCAACATGAATGTATCAAACAGTATTCGTTATCTGTTACAGGTGCTGCCCTCTGAAGTGAGAAGCGGCAGATAAATAAATACATGTTATAGTGTATTATGGCTTTACTACTTAGCAAACAAGAGTGAAATGAAAACAATATTTTTATTGTCAGAGATAAAGGTTATAAAGACAATAACTTGAATACATATTTACTTTTAGGTTTGCACAGTTAAATAAAAAAAAAAATTACCTCTTTTACACATTAACACAAATGTGGTGTTCCAACTGGAAACAAGGAAAGATCATATAGAAAGAATAAAATAAAACAGGCTTTGCAAAAACGTATTTTGCTATAAAAGCAATACGAAAAAAAATATGTTAGAAGAGATCATGCCGTAGCATGGTCTGGTATAAGTTTATCAGTCTGTGTACATTTATCAGTTCCTCCATTTCTCTCTAAAGCATGTTTTTGAATAGTGGAGCAATGAACAGGTGTATTCATGGTCATTTTAAGGTAAGAACATTCCAGTAAAATTAGACGTGGGAGGCCGCTTAATGGGAGGGTACCGTGTGAAAAGAGGGGAGTCAAACCCCAGAGTGAGGCAGAGTGAGATAATTTTCTGTCCAGGGAGCTCTATCTTCCTCACTACTATGGTTGCCAATAGGTGGGATGCCAGCTGTCCCGGGATGTATGAGGTGTGATGAGGTTTAAGCGATTGTGTGGGTTGGGGTGGATGGTCTGGCTGGAGAGATTGTGGTTATTCGTGTGGGCCAAGTAGGCCAATGTGCGAGAACATAATTAGTGAGAGACGATACTATGCGGGGCTTGGGGACTACGTTGGGCGGGTGTCGAACCCGGCCCGAAGTCAACTTAATTAAGCACGTGTTTGGTTCGTCCTTCGGAGGGTCCGCCCTGGTTGGGGTAACGATTGCTACAGAGGGTGTGGGCTCTGGCAAAGTAGGGTAAGTTCCCTCCGGGTCATATTCTGGCCAACAGGCTCCTAAATTCTTATTTAAGGGTGACCAGTGATCTAGGGAAACGAAAGGTGATATCAGCTTAGGTGCTGCTTTAGATTCCGAAGGCGGAGGTTCGACCTCACTCGTGTCTTCGTTAGTGGGGTTGGATTTGAGAGCTCTCTCTAAGGCATGGCATTTTCTATGTCATCTACCACCCAGAATCCCACCCTTCGTAGGATGCATCTGTTCTGTCCCCTGACCCTTCCGCAGACGTACAGTCCTGGGGGCATGGCTTGTGCAGTTGCACCCAAGGCCCTGACGTGTAGAAATGCAGTCTGGTATTAGGACATCACTGAAGGTAGACGGGGGAACACCGGAAACCCAGGAGCTGCGGCATATCTTGCGCAGACTAAGGCTTTTTGCAAGCTCCGTCTCCTGTAGAGTTCAGTGCGCCTCACTGCTAGTCTCCAGCAGAATTTATTTACTGTACCTGTCACAAGATTTACTAACACACATAAAAAAAACTCAATTTACTACTCACTCAGGAACTAACTTTAAAAGAACGATAAACGAACAATTTAAGTTCACGTCAGTTTTATTACGTTATTTAAGAAATGTGGACAGTTCCGGCTAATTTATACAAGATTAATTAATTAGGTAAATAGTAATTAAATTGGATTACATACTAAACCAGGCGAAGGTGAGCCTGACAAATAATTAGTATAAAAAAATGCCTAAGTTATTCTACATTTAAATTAAGCAATTTGCAGCATCTGCCAATTTACAGGGATTTTTCCAGACGGGTAAGCTAAGTCGTAATGACCTGCTACCGCGGAGTAATTGAAGTTGACTGGGGTAAAAGGGTGCAGGACGTGGATTACCTCTGGAGGTGGGCCATCCTCACGGTCGGCTGGTGCAGGTATGGACGAGTCATCCAAGCTGCAGGGGTGGTGCAGTCTTTGCAGTCTGCAGAGGTAGTTTGAAGTCGTGTTGCAGGCTTCTGGAAGCTGAGCCATGTCACAGGCTGAGGAAAGGAGCGAAAGGTCTTCCGCTGACCAGGGAGTACTCACTGACCTATGTGGCCGGTGAGCCCGGCATCTCTGCCAGGGCGTGGTCTTGGACTTCCTTATATACTGAAAAGTCCCTTGATCAGCGATTTTCTGGGGGTGCGGGGTAGAGTAGCCTTCCAGCTCAAGGGTAGGTTTATCAGGGTTGCTGCACCTCCGCTCATTTCTTATCTCCTTGCGTGGAGGCGATGACAAATTTAAACACCTCTTCCTGAGGCTGGCGGGTTGTGACGTCACAAGGTCGCAAGGGTGCTGCCATCTCGTGTGTTTACTGGAACTTCTTCCACAGCTAAATGTAGTGTAGTGGTTTGTCGAGAAATATTTTATTTATTTACAGGGGTGGCGCTTGCATGCGGGATTCCGGGTGGGCTGTACATTCCATAATAAAACTCGTTAATCACTTTTACGTATGCAGCTGTCCAATGCGTGAAGTCTCCTTACTCGATAATTGAAATTACTGTGCCACTGTTACTGACTTGCCCAGAGCTCTCATTGGCTCGAGATGGGGCAAAGTCGCCCGTAGAGTGTGTATGTGCGCTGCGCAGCATGTTGGCATGTGTCACTCTTAAAGTATGTATACATAATTACTCAAATCTCACCTCTGCTACTGTTCCAGAGACCAGGTCTCAACTTGGTGCAATCAATTCAAGGACATGCAATGATTTACTCTACTTAGGGTTACCATGTTCTGAAATCCCAAAATGAGGAAACCCCTAATGACACCAACTAATTTGTTCTTTTGACTGGTGAATAATGAAACAATATTTCACATGAACCAACAGGTTGTAAACCGTTGTTTGATACATTTGAATTCAATGAGCGGAATGGAAGACCCTACAATAATTTGAAAACTTCTAGACAAACAATATTGTTCAGAATGAAACCAACCTACAACATGATATGAAGAGTACTCATAACTCACATATAGGCAAGATATTTTTACACTCTTGCATTATTATAGAGCCAGCTGTGTTTTACATTTGATTGAATTTTTTTTGACAATCTCCTCGGTACAAAGAGTCAAAAATGTTTTGCATGTCAAATGCTTGATGTTAAATTTTACTAACGCAATTCCTTTCGCATAATTGACAATCTGTTTATTCCTAATGCGGACAGAATGGAGTAATCATTAGAATATATGTGGACAATAATTTTAACACCTAAAATGGGGATGTGTTGGCATAAATGCGGATGCACAGTAATGCTAACTATACTGAGGTGGGGCAGCAAGTCTATCCAATTCTTACTATGTACATCTAGGTGAAAAGTGGGGCTGTTGGGGAATCACTGAATTATGGAATAAAGTAGGAATTCACTAATAATTTTCTCTTCACCTTTCCATAAGCAAGTGATCTGCAGACAATTTTTGATTTTGAGTGTCCAAGCTGGTTGAGTAGCCCACTGCCATGTGTTATCTATGCAGGTTTAGGTACTATACGTAAACAACTTTAACTGTTGACTGTAAAATTCTAATAAAAAAATTTTTAAGATTTGTTACTCTGTTATATCTTAATTCCTATTCATACATGGAGGAAGGGGGAACTGTGAAAATTATACTGAATTCTTTTTTTGCCATTTGAATTAGTATAAGAAATGTATTTTTTTTGTCCTTGTTTTAGAAATAATTTACTTGTGACAGTTGGTCAACATCTGAAGTGCACAAAGCTATTTGTAGCTGAAAATTGTGACCAAATAGCAACCACGATACTCGCAAATGTGTCGCTAGGAAGGGGTGCCCAGCTGCCATCGGATGTGGTAAGTACTGTGACTTCATGCTGTTAAAAATTGATAAGAATAAGTGTTTGCTGCCTGTGTTGCTGATGAAGAGTTGAATCTTTCATTTTTGTTTTGTGATCAGTGCCATTGCCATGCTAAACAGTTAACGCATCCACATTGAGCTACCTTGCCTGAGTAGAATGCTAAGGGCATTACGATTTGGTAATGCATCCATGGTATAAAAAGAAACTTTGAGCACTTTTAGACTAGGAAGTCTCATTACTGAAAATTTTCGCGTGGTGTTGGTACCGAAAATGTAGTTGTTTATTACAGATGATATATTACTTTTATTTTCCAAGGTAAAAAGAAAATAATGGTTGCTGAAGTGTGGTAGTATTTTGCTATTTAGAGTAAGATGAATCCTGTGCAGTTTTATGTGAAAAACTGATTTCTTGAGGCAAGTCAAAATCGACATGAAATTGAACAGTGGGGGAGGGAGGACACTCCACAGATATTTGTGTGTGGAAAGTGGGACGTACAATTGCTTCTCTGCCAAAATACTGTATTTCGGCGTGTATAGACCGCACATTTTTACAAAAAAAATAGTACGAAAACGGGGTGCAGCTTATATACGAGATATAGGCAAAAAAAAAAAAATTTTTTTAAATTTTTTTTTCAAAACATGTTTAGAAATTTGTCAACCTACAGTAAATTTTAATGTTTTAATTCTTAAAGGCAGAAGAAAAAAAAGGTGCAGTTATTTGTTCACTCACGTTCATAAACAAAATAACCTTCATCCCGCACGTATAAAATGTAAACATGTTGGAGCTCGCCCATGGATGTATATTCGTAAATATTGCAACATAGCACAAATTTTCTGTCGCAAATATTTTGTGGGGGAGAAATTAAGTCGGAATTTATTATGTTTGTATGGAATTGTGATTTAACAATATTTACAGGAATAAAAAAATCAGTGCGGCCTATACTTGAAATATTAATTATCCCTAATTTTTTATCAAAATGGTGCGGCCTATACACACCAAAATACGGTATACAGGTCACAGTTAAGCCATATTTTAAAAAGTTTAGGGTGTTTTTATTACACTTACAATATAAAAAATAGAGATCGAGAACTGATATTTAAGAACTGGAACCGAACCAAGAACTGGTTTTAAAAAAAGTGGAACCAACCCTTCACTATTAATGGAGAAGTTAATTATTTTTTGTCATACAATTTTTGGGTAAACATATCAATTTCAAAGTTTATCATTTAACTTAAATTTTGTTTGTTCTGGCAGCCACCATACACTACGTACTACTAAGAAAATTTTCTGTGCTATGAAACTAAGTGGACAAAATGTGTTTCCTGATTTTATCAGAAACAGCATTGTAAAACTACAAAAAAAATTTTTTTTTTTTTTTTCCTAACAAACTTGACAAGATGACTTTGAAGTAAATTTTTTTTCCCCAGTTACAAATTTTGCACAATTTTCATGATGTCTGGGCATCATTGGATGCTCTACATGAGCATATATTTGGGGAAAAAATTCACCTGTGTATGTAGGATAGGGTTAAGCTAAAGCAAGTAAAGAAAATGAAAGCAGGCCTATATTGGACTTGCTTTCTTATTTGTGGACAGGGTAACATGTTTTTTTCTGTTTCTATACTTGTCCCTTTTAAGGTTTTTTGCTGCTGGGACTTTGTCTTTATGTAATGTGTGACAGTTTAAATATATTTGTGTGATGTAAATTAAAATTTAATGCCTTCTTATAATGGATGGATTGTTAAGAATGTAAATATTTTGTTGTAGGGATTTTATAACGATAGACATACAGGAATACAGATTCTTCGACCACTCCGTACATTTTCAAAGAAAGAAGTGGCATTTTATAACTTATACAATAACTTGGAATCAGTAGTAATATCATCACTCCAGACAAAGGTAAACTTTGTATGATTAAAATGTTATTTATATTGATTTGACTTACCTTAGTGTGAGTGACTTCTGGTAAAAATAATACCATGTGCATGTCCACTGTAATTCATTACAGATAGTCATTTAAACTGTGTTCATACTATATCTGCTTTATGCATGTCTGTTCTCAGTTTTTAGAACTGTTATACAATTGAACTTCTTATTTTCATCCCATGATTTTACACTTTCTAGCATTTTAAACCTACTATTTAGGCCTATTTACTGTTTATATAGCATAATTTTTTGTATTTTTTTTAGGGATGGGTCGAGTATGCATTTTCTCTGTTTTTGATTACAAGTTTTATTCATTTTCCATTCTTGATTCCCGTTTGTGAGTATTTTGATTATTAAAATTAGCATTTGCAGTGAAATAGTTAAAACTGTGAAAAAAAATTCTTTTACATGCTAACATTTATTTTTTATAAATTCAGAATACACTGATATTGGTATTGAATCATAAGTAGTTCTGTGTCTAAACTTGTCACAAGTGATTTACTGGAAAATTTTTTTTCATTAAAACAACTTCTTGACTTATGAATAAAGTTGATTTTTACAAAATTGACATATTGTTCTTTTCAAGAGTGTTGCAAATAAAAATAGAAAGGAATACGTCTTTGTGATGAGATTGAAGGGACCTATTTTTAATGTGTATATGTTAAAGTCAAATTCAAATATTGTAATGTATTGCTGCATTAGCACAAAATGTACAGGTAAATTTTTTTAATTTATGTACGTTATTTCAAATTTACTTTGAAAAATCAAATCATCTGTTGCTGGGTTGTTTTCCCAGGCTTTTAGGTTACGTTTGAAGCGTGTATCTTGGTTGGTTGAACATTATTTTCAAGATTTCTTCAACTTTTTATTTCTTGCCAGTTGTACCCAATTTTTTTATTTTAAGCACGTACATTTTTGAGCTGCACCAGATTTGAAACAAATGCTTGGTATCAGCATTATTTCTGTAAATTATAATGGCTTTAAATGCCAAGGTATGATAATGGTGTATTTTTCCAGCTGTTAAAGCAATACCTCATATTTTTTTAATGTAGTGTTACGTGCCAGAAAAATTTAACTTTGGGTGTTACTCTGTGATCTGTTGACTGTTGTGTTTTTGGACTAGGTTTTATGCCCCTTTGCATCATCCTGGATAGGGTGTAGCAAATTCTGTGTAAGGTAGAGGGAAAAACTGAAAGAAATAAGAAACCAAGTGCAGCATGACCAAAGTTAAAAGAAGAATTGTGATTGGAATATATTAGTAGTAGATCAAGATAAAGTTGATTTCATTTTCGTATATTTATTCCGTGGATATCTCTTGATGAATGATGGTGTGTTCAGCATGAGTGATAATTAAAGTTTCCATTTCCTGAAATTGAGCTGCAGGTTTCTAACGATAGTACAGTAAACTCCCGATTCTAAGAGTTTTCATGTTTTCCAGGAAAAGTGTTGTTATTTCGAAGAGATTGTTATTTGAAAAACCCTTCTAATTAAATTTGTTTCATGGTTCCCCAAAAAAGGGTCTTCATTTTTTCGAGAGGGTTGCTATTCCAGAGGTCATAGAAAAGAGAGTTGGCTGTAGTGTTATATTTCCTGTCTTTTGACGAAGTACCAAATAGTCTTTCTGTATATTATGCACATATTTATTATACATTTATTTCAGTTGGACTCACATGCAAGTATCCAGCGACTAACAGAGAAGTTTGTGGCGGAGCTGCAGGAGAATTTCCCAGCGACCGTGTCTACAATATTCCGCACTGGGGACAAGCTGGCAGTTCAGCAGTCCGATGAAACAGATGAATGCTGTGCTCTTTGTAAGGTACTGGTAATTTGTTTTGTTTTATATTATATTCTTCTCATTTAGAGAACTCTGCTTAATTAAAAGGTAAAGAATTTATATGCTACATGGTACAGTATCAGTCCTGTAGGCTAATGCTTATGAACTACAGTATGCATAATATTAATGAAGATTTTTTGCTTTACTAGTATTCTGTAATAAAACCAAAAACATCAACATCTAGTTTTTTAAAACAAAATTTGCCTTTAAATATTGCAATACAATCATATCTTTAGTCATAGCAAGCATAGTACAGTTTGAAAAAGTTTGCATGCTTTCATAGCCATTGTCTGTATATTTTTGGCTACTGGGTTGTAGCCGCGTGACAATTAATTTTTCTCAACATTTCAAGATATGAAAACCTTAATCTTCAGGGGTAAGCAGCAGCAGTAACAGATTCAGTAGGTAACCAGGTATGGTTGTTACCCCTGAAGATGGAGGCTATAATATCTTCCGAAATGTAGGGAAAAATGACTGTGATGCAGCTACAACCCAGAAGCCAGGAATATAATATAGTTTACTTTTTTGTAAATGACCACCCAGTACATCGTACCCTTTTCAGTAAAATACTCATTTTGGGCAATATATTATGCAATTTAAGTTTTTAAAACTATTGTAAAACTGATGCACTGGTGTACAACTGACATTGTAGTTACCAATAAAGTGTACTGACGGGCGCCAGGTTGGTGTGTTAGTTGTGGTTAGCACTGATTACCCTCCTGAGCCCTGTCTATAACCCTTCCGCCGTGTATTCTCTATTCAAACTAGTTGTTTCGGCTCGGCGGGTCGTGATTGGTTCACTTGGGTGCCGCTTAGTGGAAGGATTGTTTCGGAGCGGAGGGGAATGAAACCCCAAGGTGATTCGAACCGTAAATGATTCCTGCTTTTATGCACTTGCCCACATTAATTATTTAAACTTCTGCTACCTGGTTTTTGTTAAAAAAAAAAAAAAAATTAATATGAAAATACGTGCTGAAAACATGGCAAGTCATAACACAATTAATATTATGTCCACATAATGAAAAGGTATTTAAAGGATAGAAATATTACTCAGAGGTATTTTAAAAAAACATGAGAATTCAACAAGTTGGTGGTCTCCATATAACTTTATAATATATAAAATCCTTTGTGTGTGACTAAACCGACAAATAATGACCAATTGAGATCATATTCTCACCATATGTTGTTGAGATGGTGAGTAGGGTTTTTACTTATGTTGAAGCATGCAGTTTGTACAACTAATCAACTACTCATCGCCAAGAGTACCTACTTTCACTACGGACGTGAGTTACACGTTGCCTACTCTACAGGCAACAGGAACGTATGAGCGAATTTTCATCACCTGCATGATACGCAACCCGGCAGGCACGCCGCCTCCCTTACCCCATGCTGAGAGCCAGCAAGCCCAGACCTCGGGCAAGGCCGAGCGGTACCGACAAGGCACAAAGAGGAAACGCTGACCAGACTTTTCCCACGCCAACCAGGGCAGAAGGACGTTACACCCTCCCTGCAGCCCGCGCCGGCAGCCTACAAACTTCACCTATATAAGATCGGGCACTGCCGGGCTCGGGCAGTCATTCTGGTTCCATCTCTCACAACATCCCACAGCACTGCTAGTGTTGGGACCTCCAGAGAACTTCGAAGCTTTGAGTACGCCCCCTGCTGCTACTTCACCTTCGACGATCAGTCAACCCGACAACCAGCGAACACACTTACCTACACATTTTTAATTCACTTTGTCTCCTCAAGACATCTTTAGTAGCACAGTTTAGAAGTATTGTATATTTTCTCGTGAAGCTAATTTTTCCCGTTCTCCATTAGAACCAGGTTGCCTACACCTGGCCAGCGTAGTAACCTTTAGCACTCAATTGCTTGGTAGGAGGTAGTACGCATCACATGTTTATTGAGACTTCAATAAACATACTTTTGTTTCCTACTTTTCATCTTTTATTTCTTAGAGTATCTCTCTGTTTGCCTGCTAGGTACAGGTTGCTACATACATTCTTGACAAGAACTGGGTAATTTTTAATAACCGAACTAACTTCAACTACGGGCGCCCTTCAGGTGTCCGTCATATTTTCTTACACACCCATTATACGGCCATCTGTTGCTTTGCAACTGCCACAGCACTATGCTAGTGCCTGCGAAGAGGAACAGAGAAGGCACAACCACTAGTAAAACTTTCACCCAGGGAAGAGCGACAGTCTCGAGTTATTGCCTTATCCCACAGCACTGTTAGTGCTGGGATATTTCATAGCTTGAGACATGCTGCCCATTCCTGTGTGAACACACATCCAGTGGCGATATTGGTGACCCAAAGAGCTTCACATCTCTGATCAGCCCGCATAGTGTGGGGGATCAATGGAGACTTTACAGTGCCTGGTCAGCAACCCAAAACTGGACTGACACTGTAAATTGTGTTTAGTTTGTTCGCGTCAGGGTGTACCTAGTATACTGTGAGCAGAGACTCGATGCCTTACGACCATAGACATGGCAGGAAACGTAGGGAACAACACGCAGCATTCTTTGCCGCCAGACAGTTGAGTGCACTTCCTCAACCGGCACCAGAAAGGCAGGTGGAATGGGACCGCGCCGCCCAACTCAGGCACGAGTCAGTGTCGACTGCTCCAGTCACTGTATTATTCGTATCTTCATGTCTACGTATTCACCCCTTGTGTCATCCTGTGGTAAAAGGATTGTTGACCGGTACTGAATTAAGATTTGGCTGGGACAACATCCACTTCTGAACCAACGAAGCCCACTTGTGGAATCGCCGTTTCGGCGTGGGCCAAGCTTGCTAAGTATGGGTAAAACCCACCACTACCACGGCACGCAAGAAGCAGGAGTAAGTAAGTACTAACCAACACCCCTCGCTTCTCGCCGTCTAGCTAAACTAAACCACCCCTCTTTTGGCCTAGCGGACAAAATCCTCGACCATCGTGTCTGTTAGTCTAACCGGGCACGTGTCAATGTTTTATTCTGATAGGTGGTGCTGGAGGCTAACTTCTATATTTATGGGGCTATACTTGCAGGAAATGTTTGTTGATCTAAAAGAAATTGTTTTATTGTGCGTAGCAATTTGTATGTTAGGTTCCGATAGGTAGCGCTAAAGTTAACATCTATATTATGGGCCAATTTTGCTCATATTTGCAGGAAATTTTTATAGATCTAAAAGAATAAAATGCCAGCGATATCACGGTCAAACATCGGTCGACGTACTTGACATAATGGAGAGGACGCATTGAGAAGGCAAAATAGAATGTGAACATGCGCTGCACAAACTGCAAAGGCACGAACAGAATATTGAGAAGCACACAGCACAATCATAAGAGAAGCACGTGCATGCTAAAACAACACAGTTCAAACTATACAAGACACACATTGATCATATGATACTTTACAATATCCACATATATTCTGGGGATGAGAGGAATGGATATAATTTCAATTATAAACAAAGAAATCCAACAACAGGTGCTGAAACTGAGAAAAACTAAACTTCTATGTGTATCGAATAATTACACATGAGTTTTGTCATTGTGCAACGAAAACGTATGAAAAATCATTTAATAAGCGATGTTGAATGTTTAGTTACAGATTTATTATGTCAATTCAATGTAATTATAACATGTAAAATATAAAACTTTATATGTGAAAACAAATATCTTTACGAAGGCATTTACAATTTAAATACAATAGAGGGCGTGGTATACATATTCATTATGGATTTTAAACATAAAAAAAAGAAAAGGCGGAACAACTTTCGCCGGGATCAACTAGTTGTAACACAAAACTTTAAGTGCATTTTTCATCTAAGTATTAATTCTCTTTATACATAAAAAAAAAAAAAATCTTTAACCACCAAATTTTGTTGATTCACAAATATTAAAGAAATAGTACATAAAAAAAGGGGGGTATATATGTGTGTGTGCATGCGTGCATATATGCGTGTGTGTATATATATATATATAATGGGATCCCTTGCAAATCTTTGTAAATAATTGAATTAATATTTATAGTCCATTCCTGATTAGAAGCTACTTATGAAAATCAACCTTTGAAAATACACTCTAGGCATAACATGTCAACCTGTTTTTTCAATAACCTGTATACCACAAATATATAACATTGTGGTTAACTTTAGAGTACTGTATTATTGAATAAATGAACCTTTACCTTAATATCCTCTATAACTTGTAATATTTATTATTTTTTAAAATATGAATTAACAACAGCTAGTGCTGCAATGTGTTGGGAACGACCGGTAAGAAATATTCACAGTTTAAAATTTTGTTTTAACTTTGTTTTTTAGTATACTATTTGTATATTAAACTGTGCTTATTGTTATTGAAATATTTAAGTTGCTCCGATGGCAACATATATCTTTTTTACAGTTTAATATAACAGTGGAAAATATTGTGAATAGGCCGTACTGGTACGGTTTTGTTTTATCGAGCAAGAAAGCAACTGAATAACTGTCTGCTGGGCGAGGTTTGTCGCACGCTCTCTCTTTTTTCGTCTCTTTCACACTCAGGAAATTTCACTTCGCTAGTAAGCAAGAAAATTATACATGTTTTCAATTGTAATATATTTCATAATTATTACAAGAAAATAATTAATTTTTGAATACATATTTTAGTATATTTAGATATGATGCCGGCGCAGTTGCCAAGTGATGTTGGGAGATGAGGCAAGCCATGACATGGCGTGTTGCTTTTTGCCAAACAAAACGTAAATTATTCTTACTCTGAAAAATACTTCAAATTACCATATCACGTGTGTAGATGTTGCGTTTTTTAAACCTACCTAGGCAAGTTACGATGTTGTGATAGATCTGTGTTTCCACGGCAGTAATAATTATACTGTGATGTGTGTTTCGTTAATCATTGTGTCTGTGAAATGGCGTGCCTTTGTGCATCGTGGTAGATATGCTGGCCCTGTGTGGGCAAAATTTCAATTATTGGATTAGCACTATTTATACGTTTTAACTGTGAACTGTTTTTATGACAAAGTTAATTATTTACATCCACGTCTATTTATCACAATGTTGTACCTTTGCCCTAAGGGGTTTGAAACACAGTCGTGTAATGTAATTTGTCACAATCCCAGAAGAAAATTACTAATCCCAGTCCGATAAATTCGAATAAACCTAATAAACAGTAAGTAGCAATACATAGAGACATGAGCGGAATAAACGTTATAGTAGGCTTATTTGTGTGCATGTTCACCGCTATCTTTTAAAGTTTTTATGACAATAATGAGCAACACGAGTTGCATGCTTAAATTTAATGTGCCTTTTTTGTTTGACTAGTTGTTCCTTCGTTTTAATATTTATTCCAACTGAAGTCGTCCTTTTAAAGAAATGACACAACACACATCAATAACAAAAGGATAATTAGTACAGCCCTTTACCTCGCAGTTGTAACAGTGTTAAACACAGTCACGGCAAAATACTAACATGCATTACATGTATTGAGCTATGTTGGGGAAAACAAATATGTTAATGTAAACTAACCGGAAGAACTGTCGTCAATTCAGGAATTCTTAAAACGTCATAAAGCTGGCCGAAACAATGATAGAGCCCTAAACTGTGAGTTTTCATATGGAATGGATTTCGGAATATGACAGAATTCTTTGAAAATTTGTAAAAAGTAAACAACTTATTTGACAGGTATAAAAGTAGAAGTTACATTTCAATGTTTATTTTTTGGTGTAGCGAAAGTATACGAACATATGTACACACACAATGGAATGGAAACATTGATTTTGACAGATGCTACATGGCAGTCACTTGGTAATGTTTGTTTACGTTTGGCAGAAGGATACGAAACGGGCCTGCAAGTAGATATTTCGCAGGGCTCCGAGAAAATTGCTTCCAATGGGGAATGGACTATATACAACATTTTTAGTGATTAATTTCTAAAACAAGAATTATATTTTTGTTTACTTTAAATTCTGTCCATCTCAGATTACCGCCTTCAGTTGTCTGCAATAGTGGTTCAAAAGATCCATCATTTAGTTTTTCATCAAAAAAATTAGGTAGAAATATAAAAAAGTTTAATTTTCGTATCTGTGCTTTGAGGAACCTCACTGCCAATTCTCTGTCTGGTTACATCATGTGAATTGAGGTTATCCCCAACCAGGAGCTGTGCAGTTAGGCTCGGGAACGGGATGAACTGAGAAGACAGAACATGAAACAAACTACCTCAGCTTCCCCAGTACCGCAAAAGTAGGTGGAACGGAACTATGATGCATACTAATCAAGGAACCTCTACAACAAAATTGAAGAAACGGGAACGTGAAAAATTAGTTTCAGTAGATCGCGGATAAGACTTTCAATAAAAAAAGAAGCGTCGAACTTACCTAGGTGTAGAACTTATTAACAGCCATTTCTACAAGAACAACAAAATTAACTGCATTACTATATTTTCTATGGCACTACGCATCTTTCAGGCTACCAGCTATATTGTAGTATATTCGCTGAAGTCCCTTGGCAACTACATCCCAGTAGTAAATGATCATTCTGCTGCTCGCCGAAAGAAAACGTGTATGTCACTCTGAGTGCTATTAGTCGAGTAACGTGCCGTAAAATGTGGGCACGAGAGAAGATGCGGCCTGTTAGCAGTGCTTTGTGGCAGCGAGGTGAACTAAAAGTAGTTCCAACACACTTAAGAGATGGCACGTAGATGCACAAGTGCCACTCCGGGACGAGATCTTGCCACATCAACCGGGACAAAGGGTGCTTTTTTTGTTGCTAAACAGCGAACGTGGCTAGAATATACACTGGTGCAAAGCAGCTTTTGCCGAGCAGAGTGCAGCATGAAATTTAAGGAAGAAACCTGACTGTAATGGATGTGACAGCAGTCCACGGAACGTCTAACACCGTGCTGAAGCCACCGAGCCCAGCTCGAATACAGTGCAACTAAGCTTCCCATCTGTCTTCTCTCTCTTGCCTAGGCTGCTGGCTAATATGTAAAGTTAACATTATAAGCCTCACAGAAAAATAGGCGTGTGATTGGGAAACCACTGATTTAGAATTCTCTACAACTGGTTGGAACAGACTTAAGTTCAAATTAAATGAATTAAACAAAGTTCACATTATTCTAAGAGAACAAATAAATATATCCAGTTGGTCACTAATAAGAATCCCAATTTATTAGATACTTTTCAAAACAGTAAATGAACTGCACCAAAATTTAAATAGGGTATCATAAAAGAAAACTTTCTTTTCTATAGTGTGCTACTTATCACTTGTTAGCCAGGAAATTAAAATTACATCAAAGGTTAACTGAATTAAATTCTCATGTGTGCCTATAAGACCGAAGTATAGTAACTTTAAGAGATTCCTTACTGGTATAAAAGGAATATCCTTAAGTAAATAAATATTGACCTATACCGTAAGTGAAATAAAACCCTATATATTATTCATCATTTCAAAATAATATTGAATAACTAACTTCCCTTTCAAAAATAAAATCAAACTGACAAATTCGAAATCCGCAATAACAAAAACTTTTACTATGTGCCCTTTTAAAATCTGTTATCTAATTATAAGTCGTATTTACCCCTGAACTGAAATTAACTACAGTTCTAGCATATTCAAAATAACTGAAATAAAGGTCTTTCGGAAATACCAAAACAGACTCATAATTAAAATGCAGAGGTTTTGCTATAAACCTTACGAGAATGCAAACCTTAAAATTGTACCACAAAACCAAAATCTGTCAAAACTGAAAAACAGTGTGCCGCAGAATTTTCTAAAATTCTACAACGGCACACCACTTAGGGAGTGCAATCTTACTCACCAAGAGGGCTGCTGGTAACTAGATTACAACAATAAGGGGAGTTGGAGATCCGGTCTGAGGTGCCGGCTCTATCCTGCTCTGTCTCGTCGGTCTACAGCTGGGGATGAAATTTAATGGGACGGAAACAACACGAGGTTTGGAAGCGGTGTTGGAGAGAAAGTTGATCTTGACCACCTTACCAGATGCAGTACAGATCATACACGTATTGGGTGGGCTCGTATCCTTGTCTTTATTAGGGGTCTGCTTGTGTACTGAAGACGAGGCTGTTTCCAGCTGATAGTAACTCCGTGGTCTAAGTCAGGCCACGGCGAGCAGATCCCCAGGTAGGCATCAAGCTCCGATTGGTGGTCGAGCGGTATGATAGGTGAGACGGGACGTGGAGTGAACTCCGGAGCTGCGGGTGAGGATGCATCCTTGCGGTTAGAGTCTACAGCAATCTATATCCACAGTTCTCACCGCTCTACGCCTATTCCTTCTATTCATTTAAATCCTCCAATTGTGTAGCAGTGCCAATACTTTTCCCTTCCTGCTGGCATACAGTCCTGGGGGAATGTCTTCTTCAGACACGCCCGAGGCACGGACGGCGGGATTGGCAGGAGAGAGTCCTTTTCGGACTATATGTCTTCTTGAGGCCCCATCTCCTGTAGAGTTCGGTCTGCTCACACCTAATCTACAGTCGGGGTGTTAGGCAATACAAAACGCTTTCGAATTAACGATAGTGTGAGGGGATAATAAAAGAAATAACATAATAAACTACTTAAGTTTGGCGTAAAGTTTGTTACTTCTTGAAAACAATGGGGAATCCCGGTTCAATGTTCATTGCAATAATTATGTGATTACTTAGTTACTTTATGCAGGCGAAGGTGAGCCTGGACAAATCTTGTTATAAAATAATCTATTCTAAGAATTTATGCAATTAACAGCGTTTGCCTCCCGAGGAGTGATTGTCCAGAGGTAACGTTGCGACGACCTGCTACAGTGGAGTCAGGGAGTGACTGGAGTAAAAGGGGTGCAGGGTTTGGACGTTGAGGTTACCTCTGGAGCGCTTTGCAGGAGATGCAATTGAGCTGGTGCAAGAGGAGCCTTTGCAAGCTAGGAGAGGAGGAGGTCTTGGTCAGACCAGGGAGAGCTCGCTGACCTATGTGGCCGGCGAGCCAGCGGACTCTGGCTAGAGGCGTTTCTAAGCACCCTTGCATCCTTATATAGTCAAAGATCAGTGCGTCAGGACTGGGGGATGATAGCCTTTCTCCGCAGGGGCTGTTTATCGCAGGGTTGCTGTGGTCCCGCTCATTCCTTATCACCCTGAGTTGGGGCTAACGACAGGTTCACAACCTCCGCTCGAGGCTTGGCAGGTGTGACATCACAGGACATAGAGGTGCTGCGATCCTGTAGTGTTCTTGCAACTTCTCTGCTTTCTCTGGTCAGTGGCTCGTTGGGTAAAAGAATCTTGGTATGAGGGGGTGGTGACCACATGTCGGATTCTGGACAGGCAGTACAATTTTATAATTAAACATGTTAATTATAAATGTGACTGAGGTTGTTCAGTGAATGGAGTCAACTTTGTCGGCACGTGAATCGTAGTCTGGCACCGTTATGACTTGCCCAGAGCTCTTCCTTGCTCGTTTATAGGGCGAAGTCGCCCATAGGATGTGCAAGTTCCCTCTGCACAGCAGTATGCCATTCGTTAGTACACATAGTTTGTTTATAACTTAAAATATAGTTTGTGTTTTTAGGGATGTCTCGACACAAGGGAGCAACAGTCGTCTGCTCTTGAAGCCACCAACTTCTCCAGGCTGATTTCGGCTCTGGGACCATCCAAGTTTGACCAAAGAAGTGTTGAAGCAAGTCAGACCAGAGTTGATGGCAAGCTGGCTGATAACAGCTGTAAATGCAACAGCAGTTGTTCTCCAGGAATCTCCACACAATATGTGAATGAAGTTTTGTGTTATGGTTGTAGGCTGATAGTTAGCAGTATGGTAAGTTTCATTTTTATAATTAATTCTTTATTAAAATTTCATAAAACCCTAAAAAGTAAAGATAATCATGGATTTTGGGTTGTAGCTGTGTCAAGTTGATTATTTCTTCCAGTGTTTAAATGATTACACTTGCTATTAAGTTACCGTATTTACTCGTGTATAGCGCACCCTTTTTTCCTAAAATAAAGGAAAAAATTTCTGGGTGCACTATACACAGAAAAAAAAAGAGGAAGGGGGAGTGGTACCCATGAATTGCCCGGGGATGTTGAGGGAAGTGGCTGGACTGTGGTCTCATCTCTTGTGCTTACATCACTCCTCTCCCTTCTCTCTCTTTCTCTCTCAGCGACCCTTCAGTTATGTGTAGGTCGAAACCCTGCTCCCCCCAACTAATAGCATCCTGTAATGCCACAAAACCAGAGCTGCCATGTGTTTACAGCGACCCACCCCCTTGTATTAACACCCAGTGTTGCAGGTCGATAATTCCGCCATCCCTCTTTGTTTCTGCGGCAGAGGCTAGTGAGCCATGTTCAGTGAAAAGGGGGGGGGGGGGGGATTTTTTTTTAAAGAGAAGGGCAGTGTGACATTCTAGCATGGCAAAAAAAAAAAAAAAAAAAAAAAAAAGAAAGCTGTTCACTGCTAAAAGGAGAAAAAGAACAACTAAGCTGGAAATGTTTAGTAGGGAAATGAGGGTTCCAGAATTTTTTATTATGGCCATTTTGCACCCAAGTTATTTAATTAAAGTATTTTCCAAACATATCACAATCACCACACATTAATGTTAAAAAAGATTGATTTGTTCCATACTTACTAACAGGGCACCACAAATTTTTGGTGCAAATTTATTTAAAGAATTTTTCCCTGGAACTTGTTGCAAAAATCATGGTGTGCACTATACACTAGTAAATACAGTATATGAAATAAGTTTGCACATCTATGAAAATTAATTTGACATGTGAACATAAAAATACTTATCTTAATATATCTGTAATTATGTCAGTAGATCACATTTTAACACCCTGATAATGTAATACCAATGATAACATGCCTAATATTAGTCAAATATGGAAATGTCATTAAAAAATGATTTATTGTTGTGATGTTATAATTTTGACATATTTTCGTTCCCTTCGATTTTCAGACTGTCGTAGACCATCTACCACAAAATGTGTTGTCCACTGCAAGGAAAAAAGTTTCACTATGCAAGATGAAGGAGGAAATAGAAAACTTTCTTTTATAAAAAAAGTTTCAATCTTTGTGGGGTAGTTGTTAAAGAGAGATAAAGATGCAATTGTTTGATACTGTACCATGTCTACAAAAGTATTACACCTATATGCTGTTCACGGTAAAGTGAGCACTTTTGAGGCCTTAGTTACTTTTTTCTTTGTCATTTTCTATCCTCTAACCATCTTTTAAAACAAATATGGTCATGTAAGTAATAAACATAGTGTGTATATTCCATTACACTTGGAAGTTAACGACTAAGGCTAAAATAAAATATATTTATTGAATTTTATTCCAAATGAGAGGGCTTTCAAAATTGGTAACTCTACCATGAATACCCTATATAACTTGCACCTTTTTCTTGTGGTTTGTTGGGGAAAAAAATATTGGGGCTAGTTTGCACCAGTTTGCCAAGGTAAGTGTTTGCAAACACATTTATTTTTCCTTCTTGCCAACCAGTGCATTACTGCAGCAGGGCTAGTGGTGTCCGCTACATGAACCTGATGGAAACACAGCAAATAATGTGCACAGAGTGGCATGGGAGGGTGGTTTTTAGAAGAGTGGTTTGGATGGCCCTTAATGACAGTCTTGAGAGCCAATGCAAGGGTGGGGAAAATGAGGCCCCAAAGAAGACTCACTGATGAGCGACAACATCTGGCATAATCCCAGGAGTGACCCCACCAAGAATCAAACCAGGTTTGAAGCCAAATATGAGGTAAGAGTTGTAAACTATATGAAAGAGAATTGAAAATGTATATCTTAATGCATGACGTATCCAGGAGTAAATACTTGCACATCATGGTGGCATGGTCCTTTTTGTCTAGGTGCTAGACTGGCTGCCCCTATATACTTGAGGTCTAGTCCTAACGGGGCACTGGTGTTCGTCCGTTATAAAGAACGGGCTTGGTTGCTTTCTGGCAGGGTACAAAATCTGGTTCAGATAACTCAATTTTGTGTTTGAAAACAACTGCCTCACTGTTAATACTTGGGCGACGGAGTTTGGTGGGCTTATGTACAACAATGGGCTGCAAGGAATCTGGTGAAGGTGTTGCAGGTCTGGTTTGATGACTGGAACCAGGTATGCAATAGCTGGTGTGAGTAGTTGATCAGGCTGGCTGAGGTGGCCTTCTACCCACCATGGGTATTCTTCCGGACTGGTGTGTACAAGGTCGGCGAACAAGTCCCTTAGTGTCTCAGGATCCTGTATGTGCCTCAAGGTTTAGACCTGTTCCCTGGGGTTGAGTTTGGCTATGGATGCGACGAGACCAGGGTTAAGCTTGTGCAGGTGGCCATAGGCACGTAATGTCTACTTCATTTTTTCCTTCAGACCCCGACATTTAGAGTAGGTCATCAGGACACACAAATACCCGCCTCGTCTGTGAGAAGGAAGGCTCCTCGTATACCACATGAGGGCCGTAGACTGCGTGGATGCCCTATTCCAGTACCTGGTGCAGATGCGCAGTATGCACTGCAAGTCAGGCCACAACGTCTCTGGTTGCACACGTGGGTGATGCCCTGGCAGAGTCTTCCCTACTTAGGGGTTGCCTATCTTTCGTAGCACGGAAATGCAGCAGAAAGACAAAAAAGCCAACAAGTTGGACCAGAATCAGTGTACCTATGTAGCTTCTTCGTTCTATGTACGCTGTAGACAGAAAGGATGGCCGTTCTAGGTGCTTGTGGGTATAAACTTGGTGTTTTGGCTCATATGAGTAATCTTCCTGGGATAACCTGTGTTCCCTTCCAGTGAGGAGTCGACTGGGAGTAAGGTGCTAATTCTACAGGAACGTGGTACTCAAGGATTGAGCTGGCGCACGTTTATTTCCATTTTATGGGAAATATACATGATGTACTATAATTGCTGCATCTGTGCAAGCTATTGCCGGGAAGTTGAATATACGTTAAGGTCCAGTAGAGGTGACCGGTGCAAAACAGCTGGGGTAATGGGTGTGTAGCATTGAGTGAACAGTTGGTTACTATGCAATTTTACTTTCCATTGTTGCCTGTGATTTCCCGTGTGTGGCGACGTGACGCTCAAATACTGATATGGCTTTGGGACTACTAAGCTGGGGTAAAACAGGACGAGTCCTAAAAAGGATTTTAAGCAAGGAGTTCCCTGTTTTTGGCACATACATGCAGAATGAGAAGGATTGGAATAGCAGGGTTCTTTGTGATTAGACAAATCTGTCTTATGCAGTTGTCGAGTGGTCAGACTACTCGTAGTAAGGGCTTAACTAGCTAACAGTTCCAAGCAGTGGGCGCTGGAAGGCTGAAGCATAGAAGAGTTAGGGGTACAGGTTGGTCAACTGTGTGTGAGGAGCGAGTGCTAGATGACTGAAGATTGGTCATTCAGGCTGGTCAGAACTCCACGGGGAGAACTGAAAACTGGTCAGGAGTCACAAACTGTCTTTCCTTTTATACTCCTTCGCGGGTCGCTGCCCGATGCTTTGGCTGGCATCTAGGGTGAGGTCTTGAGTGGGGGGTAGAGAAAGCATGACTTGCCAAAGTGATGTCACCGGCCACCTGGAGGATAGGAAGCAAAGACAAACGAAAATCCTACTAGTAGTGCTACCTGGCAGTGGATAAAAGAACTTGTTGCCTCTATGCATATTTATGGTCGGCCGGTGAATAAAACAGTATCATTACAAGTTGGGACAAACGATAATGCTAATTTTGAACTCACTAGCAAAGCTATGTGTAGGATGGAGATGAAGTTGTTTAATCACCATTGTTAAAAAGCATCATGCATCAAATTGGTATTGTGCTCAGACTGTACCCCAGTTGACAACATTCATTTGTGTTGTTGACTGACTAGCACAGACAGGCACGCAACATTTTTTTTGGAAAGCTGTAAATATAACGACCACCCAATTTAGGATGTGCCAGTTTTATAAAAAAAAAATTCAGGTGTTTGTTTTGAGTAAATAAAGTACTCTGCTAAAAATACAGAAATGTGGAACTATAAAATATTTTTTTTGGGATTGAATGGTTCCAGAATCTTTATTCTTACTGGGGCCACGGTGGCTGAGCTGTTATACTGCTCGCCACCCACCAAGGTGAACTGCGTTCAATATCTGGCAGGTTTTCTCGGGGATCTCCTGTTTCCAACCACTCCTTTATTCCAGTATTGCTCCATACTCACCTCACTTCACCCTCACTTGTCTTACTACAAACTCATTACCAATAGTGTCATGAACAACCACTTTAATGTTCTCACAAATCCAGCAAATGTTTTGGTGCAGTAACATTAACGTGATTTATTAAATCACATGGCTTGAATTTTGGGTCCAACAGCCTAAAAATGTCGTTAAGAACAATTTATTCTAAGTAACTTTATGACTAAATTTAAATGAAAAGCTGAATTCTTGAAATTGTGCAAAATTTAAGTTGTATTTATTGTAATGTTTTTGTCCAGCATTCCTTCGTCGCCCGAGCCATGCTCAATTCCACTGTTATAATTGCCACAACTTACTTATTTGCGACAATTTTTGCCAACCATTACTTGCTTAGCCGTTTGCAAATCCTTTCGATACTAACCAAACCAGCAACCGATAGTTTCTTGTAATAATTACTAGAGTTGTTCCGATACCAATGCCATTCGCACTGGATTTTTTTTCCCTGTAAATATTGTTAAGTCACGATTCCGTACAAACATAATACATTTCAACTTAATTTCGCCCATACAAAACATTTGTGACCGAAAATTTGTATTATGTTTAAAAATATACATTGTGCGATATCTATTCCACAGAAGATAACGTGACTTGATAAAGCAAAAACATCACAACATGTTGCACAAAATGGCATCTGTCAATCTGCACTTGTGGCGGGCATGCGAACTACGTAAGATATATTTTTCTTTTATAGCAGATAATTTATTTTCTCATACGGCAGCAATGGCTGAGCTCCAACATGTTTATATTTTACACGTGTGGGATGAAGGTTACTTTGTTTATGAACATCAGTAAACAAATTATTGCACAAGTGAAAAACTAGTCATTTGTTCTTATCTTTCATTTTTTTTTGTAAAAATGTGCTATGTATACCCGTCAAAATATGGTAATTTTAGAATCTAAAGACAGTAATAACCTGATTTTACTGTCTCTAACCGACAGTAATGTATCTAACTGATACTAATGTACTAAGCACGATACAGATATATTAAAAAAAGGTGAAGTATCAGCCGATACTGATACTTTAATAATTATGCTGTTAAAGTATAGGGCAGGGTTGCCACCACTTCGAAAACAATATCCTTGTTTTCAAGGTAAAATACCCTGTAAAAATCCTTTATGTTAAAAAAAGAAACAATATCGAATTTGTATCAATAATACTTACACCCGGATGCCACCAAGAATGGTTATAAAATCCTGTACTTGACAATTAAATATCCTGTAAAACCGAATTGTGTATTTTGCATCACCTAAAGTTTTGCTGGTAAGTAAATACAGAAAATTATTAAGGATGCTAGTGTGAAAATACAGCTCTTTCATCTTCTTCTTGCATCAACTTATGTTAAAATTATCATTGTTCAATAGTAAAAAATTTACATTTATAAATTCTAATAACTTATGAACTTCATCTTCATTATGCGAAGAGTTACCAAAGACACTAATAATAGCAGAATTGTGCACATTCCCATCATGAATTGGAAAAGTCTACCAGCATATTATGTCATGGATGTTGATGTCACTAATTTCCTTGGGAGCAGGGTCCTTTTCATGCTGCAATTTTCTGGAGAAACACGTTTCCAGCAAACCACTACCAGCCTTGGCAGTAATTCCTTGAAGACCAACATGGTACAAAAATGACAAGCAAAATATAACTTTCTTCTGCATCAACAATTTCAACAGTCTAAGACCCATAGTCTTTATTAACATCCTTTGAAAACAACAAAATACTATGGTATACTTTCCTAAGGTAATAACCCGTACGCGAATGCCTTCGCAACTTTGCGATGTGTCATCTCTAATGACACGGAACTGAGTGGATAAAACTACACCTGGAACCTGCTTATATACTAACAAAGACCCTCACATTGGTAGAATAAAAAAAATTTCCAGATCAAAATGCTCCCACTACTAATGCTCTGTAGTTCTAAGCATTGCCACGGAACTCGTATTGCCATGTTAAAAGTGATGGAATAATTCTTAGTAGCAGGAGCATTTGGATCCTGGTAAATATTTATAATTGGGTGTTTGGTGATTGAATTATCTGCTGTTTTGAGTGTTTATCCATGAGAATGGTAACCCTGATATAGGGTTTTACATCTATAACCTTACACCAAATTCAGTTTACAACAATGCCGTAGATTGTCTGGTATCGTGTCAGAGATTGTGTGATTCAGTCTCATTGCTACCAACCTACGAGTGCCGTAATTGCATAAGAAGAATAAAAATAAAAGATGCTTTCTCATTGTCACCAACCTACAAGTGCAGTAAACATGTACAAAGAAAAATGTGGCGGAATGTAGGTAGATAGATAACTGGGCTTAACGTCTCATCGACAGCGAGGTCATTGAAGATGGTGCTGAGGGATGTAAACAATACTATTGCTAGTACCAGTTCCCCCCCCCCCCCCCCCAGTCTTCAAAATCAATTGATGCACGCAATCTTTGGCGAATGTACCATCTGTTTTGAATGGGCATTGCAGGAAAACAAACGATCGGCAATCACTGAATGCGGTCAGCAATTAGAATTAGGAATTTTAATATCGGAGTTTTGATGGGACCAAAATAAATACACTGGAAATACAGTGAAACAGAGAATCCACTGTAAATCGACTCTTATTACAGTGACATTCACAAATTTGGAAAATGTTGTAAGTTTTTTTTTTTTTTTCCCCCAATAAATATGGCTGGAACAATAATTCACATAATTTTGAATTCTTGATTCTTTTGATACATCACATAATCTATAGTTTTAATATAGTGCTATTTTTTTAAACATGTTTTTACAGTTCGTTCAATTACGAGTCTACATTGCAAAGAAGTTGAGGTTGGTTTCTCATTCCTTAAATTAGAAAATTTTTCTGTATCCTGTGGAAATAAGTATGACCCATTACCCTCTCCCAGTTTAGTATTTGTCACTTTGCTAGTAGATTTATCCCTGGCAGCACCACAGAATAATTAAGTTCAATGTGCATTCATTTTATTATTAGTTTTTTAATTCACCATTTATTGCACACAGTAGGTGGGGGGAGGATAGAAGGAATTTGATGGGAAAAACATTCCTTCACACGAGTAAGTATAATTTTAATTCCCAAAATATTTAACCTTCTGCGATACAAAAATAAAATTCACTACGTCTTTGAATCACATTTACCTGATGATGAGACACAAAACATTTCAAACTTACAATAAAATATCCAATGCACAAATTCACAACACTCAACAGAACAGTACAAACAGCAGTACATAAATATCTTACAGAAATATATCATTTTAAAAATTTCTTTTAGTGAAAGACTGGACAAACATGCTACTTTACACACTCAGTTATACTGGGGTTAACAGCAGAATACTGTATGCTCACACATGGATCAGTCGTGATTTATCCCACATGAAACTGAGATAAATGCGTAATAATTGTGATGTGCGAGATATGGCAAGCACCATGTGGTTCAAATTTACTCAAATGTCTCCAATTGATGCTGGTCTCCCATGGCCACATCCGTCACAGCCATCATCTTGTAGAAACGTGAGCTTGAATTTGACAGAAGGTTTGTAGGGGTGTCAAATTCGACCACCTGTAAATAGGTTTCATTTTATCACCATCAAACCTATGCACAATGTTTTACATACACAGTGCAGATAAGTGATGTATGCACAATGTCTAGCCGACGTAATGATGCAAGCAATAGTAACGGATTCGTTACACACATGCACATGGGGTGTTGTTACAGATTTGTCCTTTCCTAGTAAGTTAAGGACACACAGTGTGCTGTTATAACTTTGTGCAATGAAGTGAGAATGGGAAGGCAGATGTAATGATGCAGTTAGTATTACAGTAAACTCCCCAGAGAAACACGAATTTGTATTTAAAAACCCGGATAATCGCATTTACACATTTTTTTCTATTAATGGAACAGCGATATTGACTCTGAAAATCATGATAAAAAAACAGTACATATTATACATTTCAAAGCAAATGCAAATCATATACTGTACGTGCAGGATTTAAAGTGCATGCTAATTTAACTGACATTTATGTTGCATCGAGTGTAGTTAATTCATGGCGCATCAAGTATGCACAGCCTTTCACCGGAGCCAGGCGAGTGCGTTGGGTGGGCGACCCAGAGAGATAGACAAGCGGTCCATAGTAGGTGTACGTCACTTTCTTGTGTCACTCAGACCTGTCCGTTAGTTGGCAGTTTAGAATGCGATGCAATAAAGACTAGACTATAACGGGACTTTAAATTAGGTAACCTGGCATTTAAACAATACAGTACAATCCCCATTTAAAAAAAATAACCTTTACAATACAAAAGCTTATTAAGTTTTTTTCGACTACAAACACACACATATAAGTTAAAAATTTCTCAAATGATGTGTTTTGTTAACATTTAAACACTTGGTATGAAAAAAAAAAAAGTAAGAAAATATAACCGTGCCTTTCTTGAAAAAAGGCTTCAATTATTTTGTGTTTGGCATCGGAATTGATGTTTAAGGTTGTAACTTGTAACACAACATGCTCAAATTGTTTTATTATTTCTAACTTTTCTGCGATACTTTAAAACTGTCCTTTTACGCTTTACTGACATTGCGAAAACGAATGAACAGGGTCGGCAATCAATAAACTGGAAAGACAGGTTTCGCCGCGGTGGGGGATAACTGAGGCTGTGTCCGAAACCGAAATGGTGCATTCGTTATTTTGTACATTTCATTTTGGAAGTTTCACTTCAGGAGTTGTCAACAGTCACTTGTTTAGCAAGCGTGGTGACACATTTTTACATTAACAGTGAAAAATATTCTTAGAGTCATCACTGGAATGTTGCGCATTTGTTAGCAAATAAGAATATAAAGTTATGCTATAACAACTTCAAAAAAATTTGTTGTGAAACATATTAACAACGCACAACAGTTACCTGCTTTTTAAAACATGCCTAGTGTATTTTATGAACAATTATTTGTTTTAAAAAACATTCGCGCATGCGTTCATTTTGTATTTTTGCTAACATTCGCTGCTAGACAGAAAATACCAAATGCTAAATTAGGTACCAAAAAGTCACCATTTTGGACACTGCCTGAGATGAGTCAGAATCCGACATGCTTCGATGGATGGTAATGGATGTCTCATGCAGGTCTCTGTGACAGGCTGACAGTTTAAAGAGACAAGCATCAGCTCACGCGGTACAGCGATAGATGTAAATTACTGCTGCCTGTTAAATGACACGCTTTACAGCATCGCCTGACCGCCGCACGGATAAGCCGAAAACTGGTTAAGCGAAGCATGATTAAGCGGGAGTGTACTGTAATTTGATTGGGACATTTGGTTAGTTTTCTTTTGTTTTGTGAGGAATTATAATTGCTTATCAATATTTTAAGTTTTGGCCATGCTAGTATGTTTATCTGCCATGCGTTTGCTTTTTCTGAAATCACAGTGGAGGTTGTGTCAGCAGTCTGTGAATGTGGTAACAACCCTATCTCAAACTTTTTTTTTCCTTTCGAGAATGCCCTAGAAATTAAATTTTTTTGACTTCTATGCAGTTTGACTAGCATGGGAAAGTGGTTGCGATGGGATTTGCACAGTGTCCAAAGAAATTCTGTACTACATCATGCTCTTATTTGGTTAGACCACAGGTTTACATCACTAGGATGCCACTCCCTCAGTGCGGGGAAATACAGGCCCTTGTCTTCCCAGACTGTTTTCATTTGAACTGTGGTGGGAAAGAGAAGCTAACCCCCTCCCGTCACCGCACCCAACAAAATAATTTCATTGCTGCTACAAGCCACAATTTTACCCAGTATGGTAGTACCTGGGATCTGTTCCTGTTGACGTAAATTGATATCTCCTAAGATACATTATATATGTGTTTATTCTTGCTTAATCTTTGTACATTCTTTGTACATGAGCATTGGTTCGATGTTCTACTTTATTTATCTTTGGTTCTTAATTACATTATTCTATGGTTATGGGCTTCGTGCCGTGTATCAACATGTAATTGTTCGATAGAATAGATAAGTAATTATAAACCATTTACATCGCTAGTTGTATTATCATTTCGGCACTGCAACATTTCCCAATACTGTATTTACCTCCCTCCCATCCTTTTCCCTGTCTGGATGGTGAAAAGGGGGATTGCTAAAGTTAATCAGCACATGATTTTGAAATTCAGGACCTTTTGTGCTGTCACAAGTCTGTTGAGGGGCTAGTGACACTTTGGTACGAATCTAACAGAATACGACCAGTCCGTGAGGAAGAAACTTCGGCTCAAGCACTGCAAGTTTTGCCCACACCGGCAAGCACCAGTGACCTTTCTTTCTATCTTAAATTTTTTGGCCAACTTTTGTCTACTAAATTATTTCTGCCCCGGTGTGGGAGGTCACTAGAGTGCCAGGAAGGAAATAGTGTCCCTCCTGTCGTTATAATTTTCTCACTGTTAAAATTTCTAGTGATGTGAATAATTAATTAACTCTGCAGCGCTGTTCTGTGTTTCAACTGGCTCATTAAGCTGACTGCTTGAGACTCTGCATTAAATGAAAAATATTGACTGTTTTTAAATAGAAATAAAATTTGGAGGAAATAATACGACAAATGGATTATTTTACTTTCTTTTAGTGTGGCACCTTTATTCAAGTCTCTAGTCTATACCGAGTGAGTAAAATCAAACTGTGATTTCCGGTCCCAAAATTTGACGTCTGCGATATTACAATGTGACTAGTGTCACGCTGGTGCTGTGTCATTGTAAAATGTCCTTAATTTGCGGCACTTCATTTTACAGATTTTATCTAATTTCATATATACTATCTACCAAAAAGTAATTGGGCACCTATCCACAATGTTTGCTTGGTGGTTGTCACCCTGTTAGAATCTCGTAAGGACATCTCTTACAGCTATAACAGCAGCAAACCTGTCTGGCATGCTCTCTATGAGTGTTTGCAGGACATCCCTGGGTATTCCTCGCCATTCCTCTTGTAACCATTCCATGAGTTGAGCAATGGATTTTGGCCGCACCTGAAGAGCCCTCACCTGGCGACCTAATTCATCCCAAAGGTGTTCTATAGGGTTGAAGCCGGGGCTCTGGGCGGGTCAGTCCAATCAGCGAACATTGTTGTCTGTGTACCACTGCATAGTAGCTATCCTTGAAACATGGCATTGTCATCCTGGAAGTAATACAGATCCATTCCGTAAAAAAGTCAATGTTGGGAGCATTTCATTATCCAGAATGTTACAATAAGCCTCTGTGTTCATGCTACCACGGACAAACACCAACAGTCCTACGCCGAAGGCAGTGAAACACAAGTCAACTGAGATACTGAATTACCTATTTTCATGGGTGCCCAATTACTTTTTGTAGATAGTGTATTTGCATATTTTTGTGTAGGTAATTGTGTCAATATTTTGTGGACGTTTAGGTCTATGGTGATTTATTCCAATTTTAGGGCAGTTGCGTTATTTCAGTCATTATTCATGTACTGGGAGTTAGTACAGAGTTAACTTCGATGTCAAGACTGGCAAAAAGCTGGTCACTTGCTGTAAACAGCTCAGCTTGAAACCACACATTAGCTGACACACGGGATGCTTTGCACTATACCTTGTCTACGCCGGAGGTGCAATGCATGTAATGTCTTTCTGTAGAACAGTTGCTTGTAGTTGTGGACTGTTCTCGGTGACCCCGGCGCTCTCTGTAAACTGCATCAGAACTAAATTTTGCCACCTTTGTGCCCACGCACAATGCTCAATTTTGTATCCTGCCGTTGCTAACCGTTTTTTCACCCGACTCTCCACACAGACGCGGTCGTGACATGACATCTTTACAGTGTGCTCCTGTGTTTGGGAAAGTTGTTGCAGGCTGATAACACCCAGCAGCAGTTTATTTAATTTTATAAGTGTCACATAGAATAGTGCAGTTAGTAGTAATAATATAGGATATTTAATTTTTGTGATTTATCTTCAATCATCCTTCGCAGTTTCATCCCTCCCCTCCAAGATAGGTGAGTACATCATCAGTCTTTCTCTGGTATTACGAGCCATATTTTATTGACTCTGGAACAAGTAATTAATTTTCCACAAACTTTCTTGTTCGTGTGTTCCAGAGGGATCATGTTTAGAATGAATTTTTATTCCAAGTTTCATTTGTTCCACTCAAAGCATTATTTCAACTATTCATCTTTCCAACATTCTGGTACTACTTTCGTACCAGTCTGCCAAATTTGGACTATTATCCAGCTTCTTGTGTTCGCCAGGAGAAGTATCAGCTAAGTGCTAGCTCTATAGAACATTTATTTTGTTAATCTTGTTATCTTCTGGACTATGTAACTACGTTATAATGGCTTGAACTCATTTGTAACGTTTGAGACATAAGATATGATTGAAATATTTGTCATGTATAAATTTAAAAAAGTGAAACATTTCCCAATTAAAATTAAATCTGTATTGGCCATTAATGATAGGTAGTTTGTACGGGGTGCACTCCAGGGTTTTGAAGCCTTCCAGGGCATAAGCTTTTCACAAGTTAATTCCTGTTTATCCGCAATTATTATTCACTATTGCGAAATTTTCACGAAGCAGGAGCAGGACCTGCATGATGTGCCTGTTAAATCAAGTATGATGTAGACATTTGGTGCAGCAAATTCACCAGGACTTCTGGTGAGGGTGGAATAAAGACTTCTTCACACTTTGCAGTAGCACATGTGGCACAGGATAGGAGTAAGCCTTGCTCCCCACCCAACTAGAGTTAATGAAGGACAACACACACCCTCTGCTGCACTGGCAGTTGGGTCGTAATGTGGAGTTCCATTTAAGTGATAATGGGGGTTTATAGTGTGGCCACAGTGCACACTGCTGCTTGCATTGAAATATTTTTTGCCCTGTGAAATGTGCAGGATTGAAATAGTTATTGCAAGGTGGCCAGAATGTTTAAACATGTGACTGGGTGCCATTTTTTTTTTACTTCCCATGTGTTATGGTACTGTTGGAGTTGATCATCCTGATTTTACCATCCTTGGAGTTGGCACTATTGTGCCAGCTAGTCTTGCAACCATTATGATGGTGAGTGGTTGTGCTCATGGTTCATGAAATTATCATCATATTTGTAGATGTTACATCCAAGCTTTTTACCGTCTGCAATTTGGACAGGCAACAGTTTTGGTATACAGAATATTAGCACTACCCTAGTAAGCAATAACCTACAGGCACTTTAACTTTTTTTAAATTACCATATTAACTAACCAAAGTTCACACAACATGCAGACTAGCAGCAGCAATAGTAATGCATACACAGTGTCTGTCGAGCATACCTCTCCTTTGTCCATGACGAGAACACGGTCACTGATCTTCACCGTGGAGAGGCGATGAGCAATGGTCAACATAGTGCAATTCTTGAACTCCCTTCTAATGGTGGCTTGGGCGACTGATTCCGTTTCTGGGTCCACTGAAGCCGTTGCCTCGTCCAGAACTAATATCTGAAGTCACAGTCAACATATGTCTCTACTTCACAGAAGCAACAACAAAATGTTAATGTATTTTTATGTTTCTGAATTTAGTGTCTGTCAAGCATTATCCTGTTTTTGCAAAACTGTGTAGCAGGAAAATACCTCTTAGTGAAACATATTGTAACAAATTAAGAAAGTGTGGGACATGAAATAACTCCAAATTCATCAATTAAATTCTACAGACTTCTGTAGCTAACAAAGAGAAACTAAATAAAACCGTTATTTTCCAACTTTGTGAGCAATTGTTTTGCAATATTGCTGCATTTATTTAGCATATCGTCTTTCACTGTGACAACGGATCAAAATACATGTCAGAAATAACTCGGCAGAAATACATAGTTATGGTAAAATATTTGCTCTATAGTTAATAAAAACAATTCTGTAGGATTGTCCTTTCTTCGGTTTTCTGTTTTGCCTTTCATAAAATTGTATTTGTAAGTTATAATTAAACTCCGTAGCATTAATTTATATCCCATGCCCACTTCTGAACTTTATCTTTCATGTTGAAAATAAGACCAGTGGTAAAGATATACAGTGGAAACACTATCCATCGAACATGGATGGATCGTAAGTCTGTGTCCACAGAATATGTTCTGTGGTCCCAAGAAAATTCCTATGTAAATAATTTAAAAAAAAAAAAAAAAAAAACATCAATCAAAATTAAATTTTTACCACATTGATCAAACAAAAATTTGTGGCATTGCCTAAAATTACATGCTGTGTTAAAAAAGTGTAAGTATCAACTGTACTCACCATGGCATACAAATAAAATAAATTTTCAGCACACGTTTTCGCTTACGTTTCACTACCCTCCATTTAGTCCTATTTATGTAATTTACCACTTCTGAAATTACCTGTTGTTGATTTCGTCACAATGTCGCTCTTAACTTGTACTTTGCAAATAATAAATAATAACAATAAACGTCTTAGACTACACAACACAACATGTATTTAGAAAGCACAATATACAAAAAAAAAAAAAAACTAAAAATGTGGAAATGGAGTACATATGTGTATGAAATATGTACTGTAGAAGTTTTATTAGACTTCGGCAAGCAATTAGAATGTTTATGGCAGCAGCCATGTTGGTAATAAATGATCAGCAACTACAAGAAACAGCAGTGCCATAATTATGAGATATTGGTTCACGATGCAACGTTGCCAACAACACTCGCAAGTTTTTCACTTGAATATTTTGCCAAGAAAATTAAGAATGCATATATGCATGAATGTAAATCTAATAAATATGCCGGGAGAGTTAACAAAAAAAAAAAAAGGTAACACAAAATTAAGGAAACCTTATTCACTGCACTCTATCAATCAAAATATTGAAGCGACGCACGCCAGCATGCTGTGCATCTCAGATGCACTCACTACAGGCAACTTCACTCCATCTATGAGCGACCTGAGCTCCGGGGCAAGTCATACCATTGGTGATTTACATAAACGTATTGAACAAGGAGATTCCACTAGCCTGGACAGCCGAATAAGTAATTGTAATTAAAGCATGTAATTACAATATGCACCGCCCGCCCGGAATCTTACATGCAAGCGCTACACCTATGAATAAAATTATTATTATTGAAAATCCACAACCCTTCGGTTAGCCGTGGTAGCAGTTCCGATCAACCCCAGAGGTTACAGCACCCCTGTGGCCTTGTGACGTCACAACCTGCCAGCCTCAGAGAGAGGCATTAAAAATTGTTATCACCTCCAAGCGGAGAGATGAAAAATATTCGGCACTCCAGCGCCCTGATAAACCTACCCCTGTGTTGGAAGTACATGTTACCTCCCACACCCCAAAGAATCGCTGACAATGAGTTTTTAAAGTATAAATAGAGGTCCAGCAGAGACGCCAGGCTCGCCTGCCGAATAAGTTCGCGAGCTCAACCCAGTTTGCGAAGACTCTCCTTACTATCCAGATCCTGTGGCAGGGCTTGAACTCCAACCCACTGCTTGGGAAGGCCGCCAGCACTCCAGCCCTTTGGCTTGCAAAGGCTCGTCCACACCAGGTCAGCACTCTCTCCGTACGATAATCCAACCACCTGTATCCATTACCCTTTACCACAGTCAACTTCCTTTGACTCCTGTGGTAGCAGGTCGTTATGTGATTAGCATTCCCTTGGAGAAAACCCCTGGTAACACTGGAAATTGCAATACGTAGATTTTTTTGCATATTCCTTTGAGGCGTGTCCAGTTAAACTGAATGGCACATTGGTCGAGGATTTTGTCGCTTGACCAATAGTGAGGCTTTTAAGTTAGGCTCGACGGGGTTTGGCGAGGGGTGTTGGGAATTGACTTAACAGTCGTCCTAGTTTATGCTGGTGATGCTGTCTGTGTCTCACTCAATGGCGGCGGGTTTGTCCCACTTTGAAGTGGCGATTCCAGGCGGCTGACTCACTGCTCCAAAAGTGCGGGTTTGATCAACCGTACCCTGCCTTAGTCTTGTACACCAACCCTCTCACCACAGGATGGTACTCTGGGCTAGTACGAAGTGACAGGAAAAAATATACAATTACCACCGGAGCAGGTATGATTGTTTGGCGTCTTGAGTTTGGCGGCATGGTCTCGTTCTGCCTGCCTTTCCTTTGTGGGAGGTGCAAAAGGACTCAACTGCTTGGCAGCAAGGAACACTGTTTTGCTCCCTACGCTGTTCCGTACCTGGTAAGGCATAGAGTTGTTACTACTTCACGAGATACAGAGTGCACCCTGACAAGGAAACAACTTCCAGTGTATGTCCAGTATCAGCTTGCTGACACAGGCTCGGTAAGAGTCTCCACTAAGCCCCCCATGGTTTACGGGCTGATCAGAGACATGGAGCTGTGTGGGTCACCAATGCCTTTACTGGATGTGCATTCATGCAAGATCAAACGGCAGGTCTCAGGCTACGGTTACCCCAGCACTAGACAGTGCTCTGGAGCAAGGAAATAACCTGGGATTGCAGCCCCTCCTTGAATGAAGGTGTTGCTAGTGGTTGTGGCTCCTCTGTTCCAGCAGTAATCAATGCTCTGACAGTTGGAAAGCAACAGATAGCCATCTAATGGGTGTGTAAAAGGACTGAGGGGCGCCTGTAGTCAAAGCTAATTCGGTTGTATAAAAAGTCCCTGTTCCTGTCAGTAGTGGACGTCATAACTGGTTTCTAGCGGTTGAATAGAATGATACTCTGTGAAAGAAAAGAAGCACAAGTATAGAGAACAAATTATGTTAATTGAGGGCTCAATAAACATGCGACACGTGCTACCGCCTACCAAGCAGTAGAGCGCTGAAGGTAACTATGCTGACCAGGTGTAGGCGACCTTGTTCTAGGTTGTAAGCGGGAGAGAGAGATCTAGATGATAAAATATATATTATTATTATTAAACTGTTCTAGTAAAATGTGTCCAGAGGAGACTAAGTTAATTTAACATGTATGTGAGCATGTTTGCTAGTCGTCGGGTTGACTGGTTATCGATGTTCAAAGTAGCCGTTGGGAGCGTACTTAAACCTTAGAAGTTTCTCCAGAGGTCCCAGCACTGAGCAGTGCTCTGGGATGTCATGAGAGAAGAAACAAGAATGACTGCTCGAGCCTGGCAGCATCCTGACTTATATAGGTGGAGCTTGTAAGCTGCTGGCGCGGGCTGCAGGGAGGGCGAGCATCCTGTCCTGATTAGCGTGGGAAATGAAAAATTTGTGTTAGCAGTAGTCAGTGTTTTTGCTTCGTGCCTCTTTGGCGGCGCTTGGCCTTGCCGGAGGTCTGGTCAGCTTGTTGGCTCTCGGCGCGGGGTAGGGAAGGCGGCGTGGCGTGCCTGCCGGGTTGTGTAACCTTCAGGTGACGAGAATTCGCTTATAAGTTCCTGTTGCCTGGTAGAGTAGGCAGCCAAGAATTCTCTCTACGTGTCTCTCACGTGTGTAGCAGTGGAAGTAGGAACACTTAGTGATGAGTCGTAATCGTAGTTGATTAGTAGCAGGAGTGGCACGCGTCACCTTCTTAATTATTTTATCAGGCTTACCTTCGCCTGTTACATAATAATTATATTTTAACTATTACTCTGTTAGCTAATCTTTAGTCTGTATTAATCAGCCGGGTGTCTATCCGCAATATTCCTTTTGAGGCTAAATAAATATTTCGTGAACTGAAACCTTTTGTATCACCTACCGTAATTGTAGTTATAGTTTCCCATTCATTATTTTTCTTGTGATTTTAATTTTCATTCTGTGTGTAATCTATCGGTGCAATTCATTAGACACAGCAGTAAACAGTTATGCTGTTTGCTAGACTCCGCAGGAGATGGGGCCTGAAGAGATTGGCATTTAAGCCTGCAAGGGGCACGCCACTGCTGGGTTTTCAGTGCATCCACAGCTGCTGCTAGACATCTTATGGTAGGTCCTTGAGAACAATTGCAAAGTCAAACCCACTTAGAACTGTTACGTCCGCAGAAAGGTAGATGGCTTTCAGATCAATGCACCACAAACACGGTGGACTTAGGAGCCGCCAGAAGCGCAGTGAAAGACAAAGACGTGCCCTAGACAGACAGCCTCATTGTAGATTCAAATCTGATATACCTATTACCCAGTGAACCTGAAAACCTGCACCTGTGTTATGACACAATAATACCACTGACACATGAGAGTCCACTAGAGCGACCTAAAGTGCTCATTTTATCATGAACAGCCTTTATATGCCAGTACTAAAGGATAAATCCTAAATAGCATTTAATCTAAACTTTATTTTATTTCTTTCAGTATTTTGGAACACCTCTATGGATTAGTTTAGCTTTGCTGTATTTTGGCGGGAACAAGCCGCTAGGTTACCAATTACATTATAAAAAGAAGGCAGAATACACAAGTGCTCACAGGGTGTTTCTCATGGATAGACACATACACAAAAGTCGGACGGATACATTTTCCACGCGGATGGTCACAAAATTTTACTGGCTAGGCCAGTTTCTTCAGGCGGTGAGTGGTGGCACATTGCAGTCTGTTGAGCACTGGTTGGCAAACAGTGGACCTACCAGCAAGGCGGGAAATTTGAAATGTGGCAGAGGGTTATCTTTAGGCCTGTGCGAATATCAATTTTTGATTTAGAATCAAATACGAATACCAAAATATTCCTAAATAGAAATATCGAATTTGAATAATTAGATCCACAATAGGCCCAAATATATAAATTAAAATTGCCATGACAAAAATGTTAATTTGTATTTAACATTTCAACAAAAAGGGCAAGATATAAAAGTAAACAAACTATTTAAATTTGACATGCTATAGCACTGAAAAAACCTCCATCCAGTAATTATTAAAGCTAAGTTGACATTCCAACATGTTCTATTTTTGTTGCTGGGGCTCTCATTATATTTCGGGATAAATATGACGGGAAGGGGGGGGGGGGGGGGGATTTTGCTCAGATATCAATAACATTCAAATTATTACAACTTCAAAAGTTTAAACAAAAGGGTTGAAAGTGCTGCCTAAAAAGACACGTGCATTTCAAACATTATAGTAACTGTTTCAAAATACATTATTTACAAAACACGCTAACTTACTGTTTGTAATTGTGGTAAAACATGTGCCAGTAATATTAAATTTCACTCAAGAAAACTACTAAAACGGTACCTGCAACCAATCCCATTGTCAATCAAATTTTACCCCACATATGAAAATGAAATTGTGACTCCAGCAGACACCAAACAAGCCATAGCTTGGGGCCTTGGGTAAATGCAAATTTGCAGGAGAAGCCAGTTGCAGCACATGCAGCATCTCACAACCAGAACTTTGACTCCTGTTACACAACCAGAGTGGTGAGGGCCCTACTATCTTCTAATAATAGTGCAGAACTGCAACGCTAAGTACTGGCCCACCAATACATCGCCAAATCAAGACAGACACCTGGCTTAAACAACTCCACGTGGAAAATAGGTCCGCCCGATTTTTGTGTGGGTGCACTTGTGCGTGTGTGTGCACATGTGCATCCACAATCTATGCAATTCATCCTCTCATAAATCACACACTGACAACTTTATTCAACATGCATACATTGAATTCACAAATTCACACACAAATTACTAGGAACTTCAAAACATCATACATGTCCCTTTCCTTCTGGCCAGTACTGCCATCTACATTATTTCACTGCATAACAGTTGCCATCACATTATAATGGTCTTGCCATAATTTTTAAGTACTAAAAAGAGAAAAAAAGTTTGCAGTCTCAAAGTTCTGGTTCTGGTATTTTTTGTACTGTAGCCAAGCCAGAACATGATGGAACATGCCCTACACCATAGACCCCTCCATAGACAAATTTGCAGGGAGGGTAATTCCATCACTCTTCCCTTCACAAAGCTTGGAGGGGATGAGTCAAAGTGATTCATGCTAACACAAGTTGCAGCAGAAGGTAGCTGAGTTGACCAAAATGTCTTTACCACCCCTCACAGAGGGTACAAATTTGAGCCCTAGGCTATCTACATCCTGCCAGATGGTCAAGAGAGTGTGGAAAAGAGGATGCTATGCTGGTTACTATGCAACTTCCCCTCTTTCCAGTCATAAAAGGCAAGGAAGAAAGAACACTGTACTAACTACTAGGCAATCAGTTCCCCTCCCGCCAGTAGGATAAAGGGAGGAAGCAGCATCTCATCTAGCACAAAGAGTAACAGTTGAGGTTGTTTGAAGATGACAAAGCGCTTCTACCCTCACAGAGTGTGTAACAGGAGGAAGCAATGTTGCACTGTGCCAAATGAGATAAGAGCATAATGTCTGCTGTGCACACAACGTTCTCCATTACTGAACATTTTCCTAAACATTATAACGTAAATCTGAAATTTTTTCAGAGAATGGATGTCAAGTGCCAACACGGAAGATAAATAAACCTTTAATAGTGATAAAAATATATAAGTGCTGTAAACTTTAATGCATTTTTTACTAGCAATTTTTTTGTTATTTACTTAGTTAAAATATGTCAGAACCCACTTATGCCCACGTAACATTACCTCCCCCTCTCCCCCAACACCTTTTTCCCTTGAGAAATGCACTGGCTATAACACTGCAGAGAAGAGAGCTGAGAAAGGTGCCTGGCTGCCTAACCCGTGGCCATGGTGTTACCTTGGTGTTGCGGAGCAAGGCTCTGGCCAAACAGAGAAGCTGCCGCTCGCCAACAGAGAGGTTGCTCCCATCCTGTCCCACAACTGCCTCTAGCTGACCAGCCATGGCCGACACCTTCTCCTTCAGGCTAGTCTTTTCCAATATGTCCCACAGTTCCTGGTCTCCAGACTTCTCAAATGGGTCCAGGTTAGATCTGCCACACAAATATACAGCTCCAGCAACAAACGTTTATGACATCAATCATTTAGCCATCATCTTAAATGTGAAAAAGACACTAGCGCAGATAATTTCTTGTTAGTACTTGCAACTTCATTTATTTAAAAAAAAAATAACAGCTTCACATTTTTGTGCCAGGACAATCATAACATTTTGCTAACTGGACCAGCTTCCTCAGTTTGTGATGTGCTATATGCTGTTACCAGTCAATCTAGCAGCAAGAGGGCAAACTAGGAAGAAATTAATGTTAAAATGTCTAAGATATAGTAGTAGGCATCAGGTTGTAGTGGGAGTCATGGACTTCCTTTACGGAGGAGGGTTTTCATTTTCTTGTGATGGCAGGGGCAAAACTATGTTCTACCAAAAGTTGACATATCTGCCAAACAGACCTCGTGCGACTGGTATCATCGCTACCCCAGGATAGAGGCATCTGCGTAACAACTTACGTCAACAGTTGGCATCCAGGTAGTTCCCTGTATGGAGCTTCAGGGCAAGCAATCAAACTAAAATGAGCATAAAGCAAAGATACCAGTTTCTGCATTCATTTTCAAGCACTCTGCATGAAAGGGAGTACAGGCAATCCTAGACTTTCATACATTTGAGATTCATACAACTTGCTCTTTCATACATGACATATTATCACCCCAAAATAAACTTTCAAATGACTGATTTAGTCTTTTGTACATCTAGCAATCTACCAACATATTGATATAGTAATATTAGTTGCCACCTAACACTGCCTGCCATGTTTTCCAGCCTTGGTGGATCATATGTTACGAATGTTTAGATATGACTGTCATATTGGCACAATACAAATGGGTACTGCTGTTAAAATAATATACGAGTCTCTGAAAAACTTTTACGTAGTTTTTACAACTAATATAAAATGTTACATTTGTACAACATTTTTACAGGAAGTAGGAAGCATATTTAATTACCTTATTTATTCACATAGTACTTACAATTAAATATGTGTACAGGTGTTGAAAATCAACAATTCAGGTAAAAAGATATTACACATGTATATTTATTTGTGATTTTCAATGAAACACTTGTTAAAAATAACATGTTTATCAATTAAATATATATCCTTCTACCAAAATTAATTCTTTTTAAAAATTCTCTTGTAACTATGGAACGGAACCCCTCATTATATGAGTATACATGATTCAACTTTCATACATTCAACTTTCACACACATTTTCAGGAACACATTATGTATGAAAGTAGAGGACTGTCTGCACACAATTGCACAACTGGTCCTTAAAACTCGCAGTATCATGAAAATTTATAATGTAGTAGCATGGGATAATAAGTACATATGTTTTCTTTGGTAACCAATCCATTGAAGATGAACTTGATGCTGGTACTTGATTTAATACTCTCCAAAAGTACATTGATAATGTTGATATCTTGTGCAGCAACGTAGCTCCTGCACTCTAGGATGATAATGGTTAAATAGTGCCCTGATCGGACCACGAATGTTGATGCGTGCCCAGTTAGATTGACTGGCATGTTGGTCGAGGATTTTTACCACCAGACCAATAACGGGGTAGATTTGATGGTATACACAAGGGGTGTTGGCGATTGACGTACACTGTCGTCCTGGTTACTGCTGGAGATGCTGTTCGGGATTACAATTGAAACAGGCACGACTGCTTGGTGTGTGGCGGTGTGGTCCCGTTCCACTGGCTTTTCCTTCGTGGGAGGTGCGAGTGCACTCAACTGCTTGGCGGCAAGGAACGCTGCATTTTGTTCCCTACGTTTTTGGCTGTGCCTATGTCAGTAAGGCATAGAGTCTCTGCTCACAGTACACTGGGTACACCCTGACGCAAACAAACTAAACACAATTTACAGTGTAAGTCTTGTTTTGGCTTGCTGACCAGGCTCTGTAAAGTCTCCCACTGATCCCCCACTCTATGTGGGCTGATCAGAGACGGGGAGCTGTTTGGGTCACCAATACTGCCACTGGATGTGTGTCTACACAGGAATGGACAGCAGGTCTCAAGCTATGAGATATACCAGCACATGCAACGTGTGCTACCTCCTACTAGGCAATTGAGTGTTGAAGGTTACTACGCTGGCCAGGTGTAGGCGATCTGGTTCTAATGGAGAATGGCAAAGAATTAGCTTAATGAGAAAATATATAATACTTCTAAACTGTTCTAATAAAGATGTCTTGAGACAAAGTAAATTTAAAACGTGTTGGTAAGCGTGTTCGCTGGTTGTCGGGTTGACTGATCATCAACAGTGAAGTAGCCACAGGGGGCGTACTCAAAGCTTCGAAGCTCTCTGGAGGTCCCGGCACTAAGCAATGCTCTGGGATGTCACGAGAGATGGAACAAGAATGATTCCCGGGCCCAGCAGCGTCTGAACTTATATAGTGGAAGCTTGTTGGCTGGCGACGGGGAGGGCATGACGTCCTGCCCTGGTTGGTGTGGGAAAACTCTGGTCAGCGTTTCTGCTTCATCCCTCGTCGGTAGTGCTCAGCCTTGCCCGAGGTCCAGGAAGCTTGTAGGCTCTCAGCGCGGGGTAGGGGATGGCATACCTGCCGGGTTGTGTATCCTTCAGATGAAGAGTATTTGCGTATAAGTTCCTGTTGCCTGTAGGGTAGGCAACGTGTCAGTCATATCTGTAACAGTGGAAGTAGTTACCTTGGCGATGAGTCATCATAGTTGATTAGTTGTATAAGCGGCATATGTCAATTCGCCCCCCCCCCCCCCGCCGGTTGCGATGAAGACTTATTGTGGAATAGGTGGCAGAGAAAGGCGTAGGCCTCCTCTCTGGAAGGTCTGGGTAGACGTCAGTTGACCTGACGAGGCAAATTGCATGAAAAAAAAATTTCCGACAGGTAGGCGGGACCCTTGAGCTTGAGTGGTTTGACCGCTGTAGCAGCACGTTTTCTGTGCGCTCTGCTCGCCCGGCCGGTGAAGCGAAACATGTGAGTCATAGAGTGGCGGCAACCTTGGTTCTACCTCTCTCTTTTGGGCATGCATCCTCCTCTGCCCCTCGCCCTGGTGATGCGGCTTTGCTGATGCGGCGAGAGTGTGTATTCCCCTCGTGTAGCAAAGATTACTGGGTTAGGAAGCCGCACATGTCTGGTGTCCCACCGGCCTAAATTTCTTATGCGTGCCATTGGCAAAAACCAGCGTACCGCTGGTGGATTTTACAAGGGAATCGGACATAAAAACCTGAAAGAAAAATTATACAAAACAATGGCACGTCAAAACAAGGCAGGGAAACGTCACTACTATCCTGGACCATGCTGCAGTGAGTTAAGAAAGAAAAGGAAAATCTTTCTAGGGAACCTTTGTGTCTGTCAGCAAGCTAAATAGTTGTGTGTGACAGATTGCAAGCTGGATAACTACAAGCAAATTGTGAGCACATTGGTCACTTAATACATAGACACTGAATAAAATTGAAGTTAAAAATATCTTGCACCTGGTTTTGAGAGCTTTGAAACTCAAGAGTCTTTAGGTTTGGTACTGAATTGGTGCACAAGATATTGCAAACAAAGGTACACACAAAATATAAGCATGCAAAGCATAATATAAAAATACCCTCCTACAAAAACTGCATTCTTCTTGCAGGTGATCTTCACATATACACTTTAAAAACGAACTGAGATATATAATTGTGTGCCTACACATCAAATCAGATTTAATCCTGAAAAACATAAAAAAATTTACCAAACTATCCCTTGCGGGAGTCCATCTTATATCGTAGGTCTAACAGCTAGTATGTACACTATGTATCTTCGTTGTAATGTTGAAGGTAAGTTCCTAAGGAATGTTCACATTAGTATGTGCTGAAAATACACTCCTACACAATGGAATTCTTCATGTAGCTGATCTTCACATAAACACTTTAAAAAGTATGGTGACATTTACAGGTTTACCTACACATCAAGTAAGATTTAAGTGATGAATATTATAAAAATATAAAAAGCTAAAATGTCATTGTTACGTCGAAGTCTCTGTCTTCAACTTTATCACTGGTACTGTGGTGAGCGTCTATTTGTAATGCTACCTACTTAAGTTGGCTGCCGGCCACTAAAACTATGGAACCTCGAGATGTAAAATGTCTATAAAAAGTTACTGATGTACAGCTTTTTACGGCTGTATTAAAAAGTTAATTATCACATAGTCGAGTGACTAATAATGGGTACATTTACCTCGTTGGTTCTGCCACAACAAATTGGGAGGGCTCTTGTTCAAGGGACATCGAGGAAGTGTGGGGAAGTGACAAGCCCTCCATCCCGACTGCACGGGTTCCTAACCGTAGGGCAGGACGTTTCTCTGATGGGACAGTGCGAGGGAGAAAGATCTGAACCCCGACTGCAGGTAGCACAGCTCGTCATGGTACCAGGTCGTGGGCAGCATCGACGGTCTCGGTGGCCAGGTCCTGGGGAGAGGCAGTAAAAGAGAGATTCACCTCGACCTCCACTACGGGTGTGCCTGTTGAGGGGTAGTGGGTACCATCAACGTTCTCTATGAAAGCGGCTTCTTGAGTAGCAAGATGGTGGGGTGGAGCACTTCCAATTTGGCAGCTCGACGCCTGGGTCTGCGGGTATTCCTGCGTCGCAGGACCTAGGCAAGAAGCACGTCTGTTGCAGCTCGTTGCCCCGGGTGGCAGAGTTTCCTGTGTGACAGGCAGTTGGGACGGAACACTATTGTCCGAGCTTGACGTCCAGGTTAGCGGGAGTTCCTGCGTCACAGGTTCTTGAGGCGGAGCACTTCCGGCGTGGCGGCTCGACGTCCCAGCTGGTAGGTCTTCCTCGTGGCAGGGGGTTGGGGTGGAGCACTCTCGTCAGAGCTCGACATCCTGGGTTCCGGTGGTCTAGTGGCATCTCGTACTTCTTCATCAGAGCCAGAAGTCGACTTTGTCAAAGCTGGAATGGCCTCGACTTCTGGCTTCATAGTTGTACTAGGTGGAAAGATAGGCCCTTGGGTTTTGGCAATGTCGCACGCAGGGTCACGTCAATCATGGGCATCCACAATTGTGCTGTTGCCAAAGATGCCTGCAATCGCTTCACGGGAGTGTGTGGTTGCCAAATGTCAGTTGTTACCATACGCGAACAATCCTCAAGCTTTACCAAAAACTTCTGTGGCCTGTACACAAGATTTTAGTTTTTCCAGTTTTAGAGGGTTAAAATTATGGTGCGGCCTATACACGCACGCGGCCTATACATGCCAAAATACTGTATACATTGAATGTGGTACTACACATAGCAATTGTTTGGGAGAAATTATTAACAAAATTAATTTCATAGTACGGAATATGCATTGGGGACATTTTTGTTTCACGATATTTAGGAAATATATTGTTTTTTTATACAAATAATGTATTACATCATGTAAATTAAAATGGCAACCTGTTGGGGGATTTTAGGATGGCTAAATGTTTTTTGTACTGTCATACACTATAAGGCGAGTATGTATAGAAATTTTAAGGGCCTATATTACATAAATGACTTGCACATCTGCAAATACAGAGCATAAAATTGCCACTGCCATAGTGTTGGCTGCGCAATAAGCATAACTCACTCCGACACTAGCTTTTCTTAACAGACGCTTAGCAGTGTGCCTCGTGTCAACACCCAAGTTGTGTTGATAAAATGCAGTTGTTAAACGTGTCAAACTATCAAGTGTTCATGCACAGTTGTGTTCTTGCTCTTTGAGACATGGATAGGAAATGAAAATTTCTTGATTTATCCACAAAATTAAACATTATTGAAGAATGCAAAAATCCATTTGTGAGTAAAAGTGAAACTGGAAGATGCTATAGCTTGACCCCTTCCACTTTGTTCACCAATTTTTATAAAAAAATAAATAAATAAATAAACAACAACAACAACAACAGTGTGCTGCAAAATGCATCAATGTGGAGGAAGCTTTGTTTACCTGGTTTTCTCAAAAATGTGTGCGCAAAGTGTTTCGATTAATGGCCTGATACTGAAAGCTAAAGCTGTACAACTAGCATTGACAATGGACATCGATGACAATTTCCAATACAGTGATGGTTGGCTAAACCAGTTTAAGGCGAGGAGAGAAATATCGCTGCACAAAATTTCGTGAGTCAGAAAGTGTAAACAAAGGTCCAGTCAACGAATGGCAACCAATACTTGCATCCATGGCTGTTAGAAACAATTCTCGTAATGGAGGAAAACTAAGTTAAGAACGACCAACCGTACTTCTATATGCAAATATGGACAGGAGTGACAAATTAAAGCCTTTTGTCATTGACAGGTCGAAAAATCCTTGGGGTTTCAAATGCGCTTGCAAAATTACATTGTTTATGAAGCAAATAAAAAAGTGTGGATGATATCACAGCTATTTAAACAGTGGCTATACAGCTCTGATGAGAAAATGGGTGTTAAGAACCGCAAAGTGGTCTTGTTCGTCGACTGTTCTCCAGCACATCCAGATGTTAAGTTGAACAATGTGGAACTGGTTTTCTTGCCTGCAAACTGCACTAGTGTTTTGCAACCTCTGTTGAAACGAGAGTTTTGAATGATGCCTGTGAATACTGTTATGAGAAAACTTGCAGCAGGGAAAAACATCTGCAAATGGAATGTGCTGGAAGCCATCAGGGCACTCGCGGTTACTTAGGAGAAAATTGCACCTGGAGTGATAGCTGCACATTTCCGACATGCTGGTTTTGTAAAAAAACGAACCTGACCATGCTTCCACTACATGTGAAAAAATATTGCCAGATACACCAAGTGCTTTAGGGCAAGAACCCGGTGTTTGGAGTATTGTTACCGAACTGTTACATGTACCATGCACTTTTGATGAATATGTGTCAGCAGACAATAATGTTGAAGTCTGCAACGAGTTGACAGATGCTGAAATTGTCGATCTCGTCTCTCGCTTAGTCAAAGCGAAACAAACAAAAATTGATTCTTATTTCGTGAAAGAGTGCTTGTGAGTTTTTTAGCATAATTTGGTGCTAAACTAGAACACATTTTGCTAATTAATGTTTATCTCGTGATTTCATGACTGTAACCAATCTGCATTTTTATAGTCACTAACATGACTGAATTTTTTTCAACTTTTAATAATGTAATAAAATTTCTTCACTAAATTTTAGCTAAAGATATGTGCTAAGTGACAGTTGTACGTAAAAGCTTTGCATGCTCACATCCCCCTTCTGTCTCTGCATGTCCCGGCCCACGCCGCAGTGGCAACAGAAAGCGGCATGACATTGGGCAACCTTACACGTGGAAACAGCTGTGCGCATTGAGCGCTGCCGCGCTGCCACCCTCCCCGCTCTAAACTTGTAGTGTGTCACATCTGTTCTCTGCTAGTGAGTGAATATTACGCTATATAATGGTTCTTTAATGAGCTATATTATCAGTCTTTTTACTTTTTTTTTGGGTTTTGCACAAATAAAAAATCTTAAATATGGGACTATTTTTTATTTTTTTATAATGAAGGTTCATTATAGCAACCATTTTTTTGTACCAATATAAACTATCTTTACAACAGACTTTCAGTGTATTTTGAACTGCTTACTATTTGGAAACAAATATATTTAAGGCCTTCAGGAAATTTGTTGAAAACCTTACGTACTTGAGAATTTTTTCAACAGTGATGTTTGATGAAGAATCAAACCGTCATGAACTTAATTTATTAAATTATACTACGCAATACCTGATGGTTCCAGCAAACAGCACAGGGTCCTGAGGTATGACAGCAATACGGCTGCGCAGTTGCTCTAAGTTGATGTCTACAGTATCCATCCCATCTATCTTTATCTTGCCATCGGACAGTTCCACTAAGCGGAACAGTGCTGCCACCAGAGAACTTTTACCTGATCCAGTCCGGCCAACTACACCTAGGAAATCCACAATGATTGCCTTTAAAAACAGAGTCTGTGCCATGTGAAGAAATACATTACCATGCAAAATTTTCTTACTTTCAGATATGTAATAAAATGGTAGACTACATAAACTGATGAGCCACAAAAACTTGAAAAGATGAGTGCCTGTCATACACACAGTAGCAGCCCCACTTGAATGTTGGAGGTTGCGTCTACCACTTATGTGGGGCCGCAGTGGTGCAGAGAATAGAGCACTCACCTACCACTAAGGCAAACAGGGTTGATTTCTGGCGGGACTGCTTCGGATTTTCGTATGTGGGAATCGTACTGAATGATGCCATTGGTTGGCGGGTTTTCCTGGGGATCTCCTGCTTCCCCCACTATTATATTCCAGCACTGCTCTATACTCACCTCCCTTCACTCTCATCGGCCCTAAAGATCCTGATGTTGAGAGCTATCAAAACTTCTCCGCTCTACCACCTATGTACACAAAGCTACCAACGTCTGTGGAAACTCACAGCTGCTTGTTCCATGAGGATCACAGGTTATCATGATTTAAGTGACTTTCAACATGTTGCGGTTGGAGCTTGTGAGATGGGTTACATCTAGGGTTGTGCGAATATTCGTTATAACGAAACGAAAATGAAAAATGACAGCTTTCATTTTTGTTTCGGTGAGAAATTTGGTTATCAAAAGTCTTAACGAAACAAAAATTTTTGATTTCGTTGAATTTTCAGGTGTTTAATGAATATTCATTTAGTGCACCAGCAAAGAGAATTTTTGCCTGTTAATAATCTTGTTGTTTTCATTATTCTATAACTGAAATAACTACATAAAATGAAAATTTATATGTAGGAGAAACCCCCTGTGATAAATACTCTATATACTACATATATTTTGTTTGTTTTTCCAACGAATTTGTTATAATAAATAACGTGCTATTATGTTATGAATTTCTTTAAGCTTTCATTAAGGCTGAGCCTTAATGATATTATTTTTCATTTTGTTTCAGTTTCACGAATGTTCATAACATATCTATCATTTTCGTTTCGTGAGAAAAAAGGCACATTCGCACAACCCTAGTTACAATATTCCCATAATACAGCCTTAAGAACCAATTTTCATGTTCAACAATGGTGTTTCAGTGTATACTGTAATACGCCCATGAAATTTATTTTGATATATTAATATCAGATTTACATTTCAATATATACCTTACGTTTTGTTTTGACTACGTACCTGAAATTTGGATTTAATTAGGACCCAGAAGAAATTGTTTTGATAATTGTCTGAGTTTGAAATTTTTTACCCAAATGAACTTAACTTTACAAGTCAATCCCAAGATTTGCCATGGGAAATACTTTCATAACTGATACAAATTAATTTTGATAGCTGACCATTTCAAATTTGCTGTGTTGTCCCTAAAAGTTACGTACCTGTTTCATTTTCTGGAAATACATAAGGTTCTGTAGGTTTTATGCTACTGTACAAGCACAGCTTGGATCAGTATCACATTTAAAAAAAAAATATTCTCACTACAGCCCAAGATGTGAGTTAATCTTGTGCTACGAGTAGCATTATTAAATGTGGGAAACTTTACAATCTGGTTTCATAGTAAGTATTTGATGTATATGCTTCAGATTTGCTGCTAAATAATGGCATGAAGAAAATTGGGGTATAACTAAATAGAAAAATGCAAATAATAGGATTGGATAGTTATGAATACAATTAATAGTATGCTTGTGAGACCTCTATCAACTTCCCAACTCCAAAAAAATTCTGAAGGGCTCGTGACTGTGCCAAAATGATTTGCATTGTTATCATCAAGAATTAGCAGTGGAGAAAGACATGGTCTAAGATCTACATGGTTTTGTTTCTGATTTAGTCAGTTGATTCTCACTATTCTGAGATCTGGGATCTTTTGCTAATAACACCTTCCCACCAAATAAATTATTTATTTGAACCCAATACTTAAGGACCCACTTTTATGGTAAATAAAATGAGCTGATTTTGTCATTAAAATTTTACCATTGCGTCAAAAAAAATTTCACTTCGTCAAATAAAATTTATAGAAAAAAAATTGCATTTTCTTATTACAACAAATATGTTGTTTTTGTAAGTATTTCACTCAAACTAAATGGAATCTGTTATTCATTCTGTAGATATGTAAGTGAAAAACATTAAAAAATATGTAGCTATAAGGATTTTTGTGCTAAAAATCTTATACTTTATCAAGACATTTAAAACTGCCCAACAACATTCACTAGTGTTTGAGTTTTACAAAATTTTTACATCAACCACATACAACTTTTGTTCATTTGTTGTTAAGTTCAATATCACTTCAACACAAATCCACAGCCTAACTACAAAATACTAGTAAATATTTTGTTATTGATAAAATAAAAATACTTCTTACATAGTAAGTGTTTTACAAGTACTTGGCAACATGAAAATTACACAAATTTTCTTCCAATGCAGTTGTCTTCTTTATTTTTTATGTCCTCCACTATCATCAAATCACTGTGTGTACGGCACAGCAGTGCTGAAGCATGTGTCTTTTCCCGCCCATTCAGTGTTTATTTCACAGTTTTGCACTTTGGCCAGTTAATAAAACAAAAGAAAAACAACCTTTACTTTCAAACTCCCCGGCACAATCTACATCAGTAACTATTTTTTTTTAAATATTCTTTACGGATTTTGTGAGGTAAGCAGCCAACTACAATCACCACCCTCACTCAATAGTTGCAAATATCATTTGCAACTATTGAGTGAGGGTACTTGCTAATTGTCAAGAACCTAACCACAAAGCACAGAAGATGAGTAAAGTTGGTGTTTACAACTACCGTGCTAATGTTTACTGTGTAATTATTACATTCCATGAAAAAAAAAAAATTAATCTACGTTATTAATAGGTACTATTTACTTTAGTCAAGTTACCAACATTTTTGGTTATAGATATTTGTTTATAAATAAAATTCATGTAGGCATGATTCTGCCCATGAACGAACACGATAGTGACTTGGTTCAATATATATAGAATTGTATATGCAACTAAAATCTTTCAACTTTGCTACCAATCTCTTTATGAATCGGTCTCGTGATGTTTAATTAAGTAAGTTAAAATATGCTAGAATACTGTCATACAAGGAATGACTTCTGTGGCGCAGCGATGCAAGGGGCTCTGGGTTCAGATTCTTGGTAAGGAAGGGACTAAATCATTTACTGACCTATAGTTAATCTCCTATGGGGTATAATGCTAAGTAATCATTATAATTATGATGTAAACACTTTGATTATATTGTGTATATAGTGGCTGTATGGTATGTCTTCCCGTTAAAGATGGGCGAATGGTTCACGAACTGCTTGAACAAACCGACTCGCACAGCAGAGCTTGCGAGAGCCGGTTCACGAAACAAGAACCACGGTTCGGCGGTTCACTGACACAAAGAGCTCCGTTACTGTCCACCCCCCTCAAACAAGGTTTGCGGCGGATTGTGGTTCCCATCGGCTCGCGATTTGCAGCTCTTCTTCGCTCACTTCTTTTCTCTCTCCCGGCTCAGCTTGCGCTCCTCTTTTTTTTCACGGTTCTCTCACTTATTTCTCCTCTTTCGTTCTCTCTCTCATCAACGCTTTGAACAATAACTACTCGTCTTTCCCACGAGAGGGCTCTGTACTGAATTGGTTCAGGTCCAAGAGATTTGTGCACATCCATTTGTACATATCCATTAACTCATTTCTGTGCAATTTTTTAAATATATTAATTTGTGACATAATTTTATATTGTTTCCAATCTCACAGTATATTTTTGTAATATTTAGCTTTAGTGACTGTGTTTGTTCCATTCGGGAGATTTTATTTCTGGTTACGAGATACAGTATTGTGATTCAAATTACATGTAAAATAGTTAGTATAAAAAAATTTTTTATTATAAATTTAATGAATTCCAATACTTTAAGTAAAAATAGTTTATGAATTCTGGAAATGTCCCAAAAATGTTGTTTTGTGTGAAAGATTGTAATTATAGCAAAAGGTAATGTCTAGGAAGTATTTATTTATGGTGATATGGACAAAATCCACTAATTCAAAAGTATATTGTGATTGACAATGACTATCTTTAATAAATTCAGCATATAAAAGTTGATCTTTGAATAAATAACTGTACTGAACCGATGAACCATACAAAAGAGCTGGTTCATTACAGGGAGTGAATTGGTTCTGAATTGCTCCTCTAAGTGAACCATTTTGCACATGACTACTTCCCGTTCTTAGAAAAAATTAATCTGAGCAGTCAAGCTATTGTGGACAAGGGCTTAATGCAGAAAAGTGGCCTTTCTTTGCATGCCACAAATAATTTACTTTATTTTGTTTTAGTTTTCCTTAGTAAAATGAAAATCAGACGAGCAAGTGATATGTTTCACAACACATGAGGCACTGATAGATCCCATTTGCAGTGCAAGTGTGCATTCGAACTTTGTTTAATTTCATTTGGACGTGAGCTTCCTTTCTCCTTCTCACTTCCTCTGAAACAGGCCCTCCAGGGTGCGGGGAATGAACCCACCTCCTCCAACCCATGTGAAAACAACTTGAAGCGAACACCGCCCTTGGTGGAATAAGTACTACATTCTTTGCCTGGAAACTGTGTTTTTTTTTTTTTTTTTTCAGCCATTCTTGCTTGAATGCATATGACCCCCTTCATTAACCCACATTTCTCTTCTACTGTTTCCCTCCGTTGGTTGCTGTCAGATCCAGTGATGCAGATAAAAAAAATAAAATTCTGATAGGAAGGGGCTTAATGTTTCACGAGTTACGGTGGTAACTAACAACACGTAACTAACAACACTTGTGCCATGTTTAACAGATTGTCATGTCCCATTAGAATAATGGCTTTTTTTTTTGCTACTGTACTCTCTGAATAGCACCGTAAAACTATAACGTGGGTCTGAGTTGTGTCCCCCAACAGCCGCGTTATATCAAGCTTTGACAGTACTATCAGTTTGAACTATTTTTCATTTCAATTAGCTTTAACAAAAGTTACATTTTATTTGGATGCATAATGAAGTAATGTACAATTATTTATTCTTTCAGACACAAATTTCTTTCTGCCTAGAGTTCATCCTTCAAATTTGGGGTGGCAAAAATCTAGTATACAAATTATGTTTAAGATATTACAAGTAATGACAAGTATCAATTGATAATTCAATCTCTGATACAAGTAATACATTTTTTTTTTCTTACAACTGGCATTTATGTTCCAATTTAGTGAAACATTTGCATGCTCTTGGTTCTGATGATAGTGTTATCAAATGCAATTTGTTATAATCATTTTGGTAATTACTCAGGTCCTTTTAAGAGGCTCCCTTGTAATACCTTTCCTGCTTATTAGACTTGAACAACTTTTACCCAGATGTAAAAACACCTTAACAGTTCCACCTAAGTTTTCCTAGTTAATGAACTTTAATAGTTCAGTCACTTTTAGACATATCTTACCAGAGTTTTACAGCATACTAACAACACATTAACTGCTCTTTTAGTACCCTTTTAATATTGAGAAACTGCAGTAACAGAAATTTAATTAACATCGAGCAAAATAATGTCTATAATGAAACAGAATAACAAAAAATCACTACAATACTTACATGTGATATATAAACAAAAAGTATGTATGCACTTCAGTCATCCACAAAAAGCACTTATCACACTACTGCATGTCCCTAAAAATGTTACCATGGAGGGCAATACACTAGAATACTGATATACACAAACCTATCTTCTCTCCATCCAGGACTGTGAAGGTAACATTTTTGAGAGCATATGGTAATCCTTCTCTATATTGCAAGTAGACATTCTGGAACCTGATGATGCCTTTAAGTGGCCAACTCAAAGTAGGTATAGTCCTTTTTCCAGCTTCTCCTTCTGTTTTTAAACTCTGCAAAGCAACAAATAGAAGAAGTTTGTGTTAATAGAAACCTAAATAAAACAATCCTCAATCTAGCTATATATGTATGTATTGTGATCTGTACTATCAATACATCACAAAACAACTGCTTTTCACAGTATTTCTTTACATCATCTTTGGTTTCACTGGACCAGAGTACAATCATATGCAAGAAAAGTATAGATGACTTCTTAAAATACTTTTTTAAGAGTGAGGCAACCACAGAAAAACTGCGACAAGGTGGATTTACACTGAAGAAAAATTTACATATTAATTCTTAAAATGGTGTGTAGGCATGTTGTTAACAACTACCAGCCTCTTAGTTTTTCATTCCAGCATGAGAATACATAGCCCTCAAGCAAATGCAAAATGATCAGCATCACTGTTATGTTATACAGTAGTATATTCATACACAGAATGATGTCAGCTAGCAGCCAGCAGCACCAGAGCCCATTACAGTGCTCGCCACGCACATGTTACGTGTCCTGCACGTTTGCAAAGAGGCCAATATTTTGAAATATCAAATAAATAATATTTTTCAGTGTAAAATGTGTTTTGTATTTGTATTTGCAGGGTTTAATATGTCTTGAAATGTTTTAAAGTGCTTGTTGTTAGTTTGAAATTGTTTGGCTATGAAATTCAAAGTGCCCGCGCCACATCGAGATTAAGAACACTAATGTTACGGCATGTACTCATAGACACTGAAATTAATATAAAAAATCCACAGGAAAATTATAAAATGTAAAACTGTAATTTATTAAATTTGTGCCATTTTATTTTCAATAATAAAATATTTTACTCTGCGTGCATAGAACTTCCGCTTATGTGAACCCCGTAGACGGCCATGGTGCGACGCTTGCCTCTGGTCAGTCTGTCGAAGAGGGCTGGCGAGGTAAGACACTGTCACCTACGCACTACAACTTTTGTTCACTGATGTAGATTTCAATAGTCAATTTAGTTTACCAGTGAAACTTTGCTTGCGTACGTTTTGCCAGACATTTCCCCACCATTATGCTTCCGCTTTACTAATTCATTTCGCCCTTGTGGCATTTTTAACTTAATCGAGAAGGAGGAGGAGAAAGATGTCAGAGAGGTCACGCGACCCGTGCAACTTGAATCAGGCACCATCCGCCTATGTTAGTGGCATTTCATTGTAATTTCTGCATTATTGCTACGTGCAATTTTAAGGGTTTTGTTTTCATGTATGTATTTGAGGGTATTTTTCATGTTTGAATATTTTATGGCAACATCACGTATAACCATGTGGCTAACCAACGTCAAGTATTTGTATATGCCATCATTGTGTTTTGAGTGCTTATTTATGTAATATAGTACATGCAATAATTTTACCGGGTTCTATGCTAAATTTTGTCAGGTTTCCATGTAATTTTCACATAAATGGGTGATTTTGTGTTTGACCACGTTGTCACGTTCATGTTTGATTTTTCTGCCAACAGGCACGTTACAAGCCTGTAATCACTTCAATCGCAAAGAGAATAATTTTCTCTATACGAATAATATGTTGTTGGAATTTAATTTGCCGTTTTCACAAAGAAATATTGCAATTCCACCTTCACCATGTGGTCCGCTACGAACTTCATCCAGCGGCATCGGCGCCATCTAAACTTGTTTTCACACATGTGTGTGTTTATTGTGAATACTCATCTCGTGTCCCACCTTGTTTCATGTATCTGTGAGGATTTATGTAATTTTGTAATTTGTGTACGGTGCAATTATTCCCATCCTAGCGGGCTCTGTGTATAGGCTGTCACTACACTACCCACGTGCTGGCGTGTGAGCCCCGATGAGTTTGCGTTAGTGATTCCAAGTAATCACATGTGTTAATATGTTTCATCAATTGTTTTTATTTGTAATTCACTGTGTCCTGTCTTCAGGGAAAAACTGTCAATCCACCCTAGTGGCTGTCGGCCCTCTTCCCTTGTGAAGGTTGTGCTTTCATGCACCTCGGTGAGATCATTCATCTAGGCGTGCGCTAGATTAATTGCAGGCTGGGGAGCACCCAAGCAGAATTGGCTAGTCATGACCGAGATAATCATAATTTCATTAGCACATTTATGTGTACGCATAGTAACAAAAAAAACAAGTCTACAGTGAACTTACCTCTTTTATTCAGTAGTGACAGTGTCCTAGCCACATATATTTTATTAACTGTTTATCTCAAAGTGATGTTTAGTAAATGTTTAGTATTGCCTATGTGTTTGTAAGTACGCATGGGTGAGACGGACACACAGAACCATAGCATCCCTGAGAACCCTGAGTCTAAATAGTGCTGTGATTGGGAAGCATCACTGGCGCCCATATTACCAATAGGTATTTGTATTATCGTTCATCTCGTGTCCACTCTGACTGCATCAAGAACATGAAGGGACTTGCACTTTTATAATTAATTTTGAAAAACTACTTTATAATGAACAAGTGTTTGATTATCACTACATGTGCCAAGGATTTGAAAGATGGACTTTATTTATACTAAAAAGTAGTTTAAAGTTAAGTACCGTACTTTATAATACGGCAATGCTTTACCTCAAAAGAAGAGTTTATCCTCTCGACGGATATGAAGCGTGCCTCTATCTCAGATATAAGTCGCGTGGTGTATTGGAACACTCCGCTGATCTGTGCTGCGTACGAGAGCGCCAAGCCTGCCAGAGCTGCCGGCACTTGTCCGTGCAGGATGATCACCATGAACGACGTCACACATATTGTACACACTGAGGAAACAATAATGGTGCTACAGCCAAAATAACAAGCTTAAAAGGCACAATAATCATCAACATGGAAAATAATTTATAAGAAGACTGCTGAATAATTAAAATTTTATTGACAAATCACCTTTCCGAAAATATGTGCACACTATTTAATTTTATTATATTAATCATCACAATTATTACTTTTGTGCATTATTTACTTCACATATTTTTAAGATTCTAAATTCAGAAGTAAAATCAGTAATATAGTCTATCTCGTGTAAGGTTTCCAGATTTTGACAGATTGTATGAAAGTAGCGCCTTGTAAACAAACTGAATACGTATCCTTCCGCCACCATGTGCTTTTCATGTGACTTGTGAAAACATGTCAACATCATGTGAATTTTTGCTTGACATTTCAAACATGCCAACACTAGGCCTAATTGAGGAAAGTATGTGATTACACAGATCTTTTTTTTGAATTTCTGATGGTAACATCTACATTATCAAAATACTATCAATAAAATATATTCATATTCTTACAATTAATTAAACAGATATTAATTACTATCAAATCAATAATCACAAACACAATATATATATATATATATATTAAATCAATAAATTTCATTGGACTTGCAAGTTTGCAACTCTCACAACAGGAAAATTTTTGAGGCAAGATAGAAAGACATTGATGTTGGTTACAATTAACACTATAATCAAAATTAAATCACACATGTTAAACAATTTAACGGAGAATACAAAAACTTACCTGGCCCGAAGTATGATCAAAATTGCCTTCTTTGCACGCCTCTTGAAAAATCTAACGAATTCATTAAAAAAAGAACGTGAATCTCACATAGTTAACTGATGATAGCATCATTAAAAAAAATAATTAATTCACAACTGAGCAATAAAATGAACTACGAGAAAACAAAAGTCTGCTGGAGTTCTGTGTAAAGGCAATGTCACCATTAGGCCTACCTTAAAAAAAATTACATTTAGGCAGTGAACAAACACAATAAGAGTTAGACCTGTCAAATCATGCACAGAAATAGTTAATTAGAATTGTAAAAGTCTTCTACAATCAATAATTATGGAACCTATTTGAAGCAATTACAATAAAATAAGCATGTACAAAAAACATTCCTCACAAATGGTGAAGACTGGTAGGCCTGTGATCATTAAGTAATGAGAACTAGTGGCAATTACATCAAACACATGGCCGTATGTACTATTACAGTAACGTGGATATTTAATATACATGCCCATAGTCCCCAAAAAAAATTTCAATACTATGTGTTGTCCTATACAATTAGTATTTATTACCATAGCTTAAAAATTTACCACAGAAGAAAATGTACTTTACATAGTCTTTCTGGACAAACAAAACATTATATATCTCAGTTTTAACATAATTAGGCTTAAACTATTAGTATTTAATTACAACTGCATTCGTGGTTTTGGTCTACACACACAGGCGAGCAATGTAACCTCAATGTTTTGGTGAAGTCAATAAGTACTATTTGTTGTTTATTGACCAAACAAAAATATATTCATCTGTAACATTAACATATTCTAATAAATGAAATGAATGCTGAACATTTAAATGTCTGCTAAAAACCCACATGCAAACTTAACATGTTTACCTTAATTATAAAAGCCTTAACAAACATTTGCCTAAGATATTTACATTTCTCCATCAAAATACACCACACTCCAAATATTCATGTACATAATTTATCGCTATTTACTTTGCGACAGTTTTTGATGAAATTCCAAGCAATCGTTTCTATTTTTCTTAAATACCACTGGATGACTTTCCAGTTCTCCCATTAGTAACATGTCTTCGACTCCTTTGGCAACACGTACAATGTCTTGCTGTCTTGGCGATTGCATGAATGATTTTTAAGTTGCTGCATTTTAAATAACTATTTACACAACATTCATTAATTTGATTTAGAATTCCTAAATTGATACGCCCACACACAAAAATCGCATCTCACAATAACAACATGGCGTCCAGCCGTTGGTTGATGAAAATAAACAGCCCCCTTTTGTTTCATTATTTCTGTTATGTAATTTAACAAATTTGAAACTATAAACACGTTTAATAACCTTATACAGAATACTACAACATAATATTATTTACGTTTATTTCGAAATGCTTACTTGTTTTTTTATTTGTACTGTTCACTATTTTCTTTTTCGCCGATGTAAGAAAGAATACATGTTATTCAGGGATACCACCATTGCTTCACATGGCGGTCAGCTGACATTCGTTATTTCAAATACGACGCTACTGTATTACACTTCAAATATGTTGGCAGCTGTAGCTGTCAAATTCTGGAAACCTTAAATGAGACAGACTATATCAATGACTTTCTGTTGGCTGATGGAGTAATGCAAATTTCCAGTCCATTGGTTTTGGTTTTCACAATTGTTGCTTAGCATGAAAATGTGTAGAAAGTTCTTACAACAAGGTTCTGAGCTACTGTAATTATAAAGTTTTTATAAAAAGGTACTGTTTTTACATCTGAAAGTGAGAAATGCTGAATCAACATTCCAGAATGGAAATTTTAAAACTACCAGAAGATTTTGTAGTAAACTGGAATGTGTTACATTTTTTTATTCATGAAAGGGGAGATAAAACAAACATACTTAATTTTACAGACACTGTTGTATTTTTTTATTAATTTCACTCTGTTGCCAGCTCTCCTCAAAAGTACTTCCACATTATTTTACCACAATGTGTATTTAAATTTTTATGATTTATTTTCCATATATCTGCACTGAAATCTTTAAAGAATTATATACATTTTTGCATGACTTACATGAACTGAACATATATTATGGGCTTTGTACCTGCTATTGTTTTAAGCATCTCTGAGGAATAAATGGAGGAAGGGGAGGGTGAGAGGAAGTTGGGATGTGTTTCATAATCAATGAGGAAGAAAAATTATTTGCACAGTCTACATACAGTGGACTCTCAAAGTACAAAAAATGCATGTGCCACAAAACAGTATCCACAGTTAATTTTCGGTAGTACTGGCAAAATTACTATATAGGCCTAAGTAATGATAAAATCATCTCATTTATCATATATTGCATCAATCAAAATATCTTTGGTCACGTCACTTAAATGTCATGCGAGAATATATCTATCTATCTATCTATATCTATCTCTATCTATCTATCTCTATCTATCTATCTCTATCTATCTATCTCTATCTATCTCTATCTATCTATCTCTATCTATCTCTATCTATCTATCTCTATCTATATCTATCTCTCTCTCTATCTATCTCTATCTATCTCTCTATCTCTCTCCCTCTCTATCTCTATATATATATATATATCTCTCTCTATCTCTCTCTATCTCTATCTCTCTCTATCTATCTCTATCTCTCTATCTATCTATCTCTCTATCTATCTCTATCTATCTATCTCTATCTATCTATCTATCTCTATCTATCTATCTCTATCTCTCTCTCTCTCTCTCACATCTTTCTTCCACCCCTTACATGCCGGCAAGAGGGGAAGTTGTTATCTAGCAAAAGAGCTGCATCCTTTCTTCCTCTCTCTGCCCCAAACTCTCTTGCTTCCTCCCCTTACATGCCTGGTGAGAGGGTAATCAGCAGTGTGTGTGAAGTATTAAATAAACTGGATTATGTGATCTCAGTTTAATGAAGCAGGGTTAACCTGTGGAATGCACCTCATCATGAGAAAAGGGGGAGGCGGGGGGAGTGCTCCACCAAGTCTTGACCTCAAACAAGGTTACGACAGTCAGGAGTATGTGGCTGTAATCTGACTGCAGAAATTTTTATCAAGATCTATCTGTCACTCTAAATAGTTGCACCTATCATCACTGTAGTATTTGAAAGCAAATTGTTTTGCCTGAAAATATTTTGCAATAAATTTTAACTAGTAATTATTTTTAGCTAATATGTTTCCTTTTATATTTAAAGGTCTTTTTTTCCTGTGAAGTTCGTGTTTAATCATGTCTGGTGGAAAATCAACATGATTTTTAAACAAAATATTAATTTAACTCAATAGGCTGGATCTTCTGAATAAAATGATGCCAGAACCATAGACTTGACCCCTTACCACCAAAATTTGTTTGAACACAGAGCAATTTCTGGTACCAAACATGAAGTTAATTTTCAGTGGATTCTTGCAGAGAGATAGGAGGACTTTATTAATTTATTTCAATATACACACACCTGAATAAACTGATATCCTGGAAGGGCCTATTCACCAACTTTCATCATCAAATAATGCGTAAGCACAGAGTCTGAGCGTAGCGTAACTCACAGCAGGCGTAAGTTAATGGGAAAAACAGAGGATGTGTTTTGAATAATAAATTATTGAAAACAGTAAAGATATAAATTTAAACTGCCATATTTTATTTATTCACCTGTGTCTCAAAATCACACTTTTTTAAATTGAAATATTATTAAATACTTCAAAAAGCAGATATTTACCATATGCACATGGCATCACTAACTTGTGTAGATAAAGACTGTTCACGGTAAACGGAGCACTTTTGAAAGCCCTGTTTAAGATTCAACTGTATGTATGTTGTGTATTCTTCCACCTTATGTAAAATTAACACTTCCATGGGCCTCGTTCCTTTACTCATGTGTCTGTCGTGAAATTATTAGAAAAAAATATCTTACAAATTTACTTGTTTTTACACTTTGATGCACTAAAAATGAACAGGAAGCGAAGGGAATCATTTAACTTATAATAAATATTTACGTGACACTTTTTATTATATGTTAATATATGGAACTACTTTCCCTCCATTGTTACCAACTTTACTGGGCACATCTGATTCAGTGCGCCCGTTATAATATAATGCAGGTAGGAGCAGTGATTTTTTCCTAAGGTTGACTTCAAAAGTGCTCACTTTATTGTGAACAGCCTTAATGCAGCTTGGATTGAGTAAGTTTCAGCTACCCTCGGTGATACTTGGCAGCTTGTTTCCTCCTCTTACACAGCTGGCAGGGTGGGAACTAGTTGCCCAGCAACCAGTGTAGAATCCTTGCGTCCTCCTTCTGGGTGTCAAAATCATTTGGAAGGGACAAAGGATATATACACACATCTACATGTGATTTAAGTTAGAGAGGTATCCTTCCTTCCATAGTTGAAGCTTCCATATGCACACACATATGAATGAGTTTATATTTATTAGAGAGTTGAAGTAGCTGCTTCCCTTTCCTGCACGACCTCTAGGTATGGCTAACAGCATATTCAGATTCTCACACTTGTGATACAGCTGTAGGTTCACGCAGTTCATGGAATGTTATTTCTGTACATGAAAGAGAACAAGGGAGCCTACTTGATGTCTTATCTATACAGTACAACATGTACAAATATTTTACCATTAGTGTTTTATCTTATATGGATTTTTATATCTCCCTTGATTTATTTTCAAAAACTGCCTGAAATTGTGATCTAGAGGTTACTGACACCGAATACAAAAAATATTCACATCTCAGAATCTAAATATCCTAGAATTATCTTAACTCCAGTTTCAGTCACATTAGGCAGAAAATTTCTATCTCTACTAACATAAAGAAAGTATTAGTTGGATATACAGATAAGTTTGATATCAGAACTCACCAGCTAAACAGTCGACCCTAACAGCAAGCCACCTCATGGCAATTGAAGACAGAAACAAGCATGTTGTGTTTTCATCAAACATCTGCATGAACCTGTGAACACATCACACCCGACCATGAAAATGGCAAGTGGTATGGTGTGTAAATCAAGAAGTACAAAACTTAGATTATGCAATTCCAACCCTGTGTTCTGTGAGATAAATTTAACTTTAACAACTGGCTGTGCTTTAGCTGTGTGTCATTACACGAACCACAATAATGTATTGATGTAGAAACATTTTTCTGTTTGAGTCAATTAAAAACCTAACCGTATACACAATAGCTGGAAATGAATATAGATGTGTCATTATTTAACAGATGCTCAATTTCTCAAGATGTGCCTAAAGTAGAATAGAAATAAATATAAAATCGTTTTCAATTTTTACGTAAATTGACAAATAACTAAGTTAAAGTTGACGCATAACACACTTTGGCATTGGGAATGCACACTCTACTCGCCGACTTCGCCCCATCTTAGAGCATGCCGCTCATAACGGGGCAAGTCTGGACCCCCCAGCACTACAATGGGACACTTGCCTACAAGGTACGTTGGCCCGCAGAGGTGGACAAAATTCCTAGCATGGAAAAATTTCCCCAGAACATAAAAATTTAGGTCAAAATTTCTCCAAAAATATAACAACTATATCTTTATAAAAAATTCTTTATGGTGTTGATGAACATAACACTGTAATACATTAAAATTTACAGTACGTAGTTGCACATGCACACTTTCCAATTTAGGTAATTTAGAAATTTGGCATAAAAAAAAATTTTACCCCCGAAACATGTTTAGAAATTTGTCAACATACAGTACATTTTAATGTTTTAACTTTGTTTCTAAAAAGATATATATATATATATATATATATATATATATATATATATATATATATATATATATATATATATATATATATGAAAAAATGAATAGCTTTTCACTTGTGCAATAATTTGTTCACTTAAGTTTATAAACAAAAGTATTCTGGAAAACTGATGGAAATCTGTGTTACAAGTCAATGTTACACTATTTAGTATTTGATGCTTTAAGTAAACGTACAAAACAATACGTAAATTAATTTCACATAAATCCTTCAAAGTCGGAGAATAAAAGCAGCACTCAAAAAATACTTTAGTATAATATTATTAATCTTAAGTCACTGCAACTTAAACAAGTAATATTACTTTATATCTTCCTAGGGCAAGACCCTGAAGAACGAATTTGCTTCTGATACATTTTAATAACAAATCTGGGGGAAAAAAACAATTAAAATCATTAAATTCAGAAATACGTAAAACCCACAAATTGAAATGAAACTCATAATTTAATAAAGAAACTTACCTTATAATATGTTAATAATACACAAAAACCGAACTTCAGAAAATTCCTGGATCCTTATGCTCCCACTACAGTGAAATACCGTTACAAAGAACTTCAGATCAACAAAAAATTTCAGTTTACTGAATGTTCTTTAATTCCCCTACATGGTGTATATATTTAAAACGTTAAAATGTTTCAAATTTACTAAATGTACAAAAGCATTTTGTACGTTTTATTCTTTCCTGAGCACATATTCACAAAATTTTATTATATGTTTGTCAAAACCTTGACTTACTTTCTTTATATAACTCGTCATAGTAATTTCCATAACCAATTTTAGACGCCAACATATTTTTATTGCGCTTATTTACATTACTCACGGCAAAATTTTTGTGTGAGATGGCAGACTGCTTTCTCTTACGGCCACGTATCGTAAAGCATTCGTTTTTTAAGGAAACATACAACGCCCATTTCCATAACCTATTTTAGACGCCAACGTATTTTTATCGCGCTTGTTTAAATCACTCACTGCAAAATGTTTTGTGCGAGATGGCAGACGGCTTTCTCTTACGGCCACGTATTGTAAAGCATTCGTTTTTGGGAAAAATGCAACGTCATCTTCGATTTAACTTTGTTTAAATCCAACATGGCATTCGATCATCAACTTCTGTTTTTCAAAGTTTGCTGTACGTACAGTAGATGGCACTGAATCAGGCACTTTTATGCTGCTGTGGTTTAGACCATTTTGTACTCGCATTGTCCTGTCTATGATGTTTTTCCTTCACTGGTGATTTATTGTTTGTTTTGAAAGTGTAGTAATTACGGTTTGGATTTCAATACAGTATTCCACACACAGTTAATATTTGGTAGCATTATTGCTATGGGTGATGAAAGTGATGAGAAGAAAAAATGCAATCAGTATTCTTTAAAAGAAAAGATAGATATTTTAAAAGAAATAGATAAAGGAAAGAAAAAATTGCACGTGGCCAAACAGTTTGGTTTAGCAGCATCTACGCTTTCTACTATTATAAAGGATCGGGAAAAGCAAACTGTATGAACAGTCATCGCTTTGTTCCAACCGCAAAAGACTTAGGCTTAGTGATAATGCAGATCTAGAAGAGGCACTGAATAATTGTCTTAAGGATACCAGAGCACAAGGTGTTCCTGTCACACGACCGATGTTACAGGCAAAAGCCAAACAGTTTGCTGTTTTACTGGACATAAAAGACTTTCAGGCAAGTTCTGGATGGCTGCATCACTTTCGTGAGAGGTATGGCATTTCTTGGAATGTTGTGTCAGGTGAGGAAAGGGATGCAGATACATCTGCTGCAGAACAGTGGAAATTAGAAAAATTAGAAGAAATTCTGGAATCTTAGGCCCCCGAAGACATCTTTAATGCAGATGAAACTGCATATTTTTACAAACTTCTACCTAATAAAACAATGTCGCACAAAAGTGAAAAATGTTCTGGTGGCAAGAAATCTGAAGACAGGTTATCAGTAATGTTCTGTTGCAACACTACTGGTACCACAAAGCTATGGCCATTAGTGATTGGGAAATATAAAAATCCAAGATGTTTGAAAGGTGTGGCATCACTGCCAGCTAATTATGTCAGTAATAGCCGGGCATGGATGTCTAAAGAAATATTTGGTAACTGGCTAGTCAAAACTGATAAAGACATACAAAGGCAAGGTAGAAAAATAATCATTTTAGTGGATAATTGTGCTGCTCATAATGTTGATGTGTGGCTTGAGAACATCAGGCTGGAATTTCTGCCACTAAACTGTACTTCAGTGTTGCTGGACCAAGGCATAATCCAAAATGCCAAAGTCCATTTTCGGAAAAGGCTCGTTGAAAGAATACTCATCAACATCAGGTTGAAGTTACCCACCAACATTGATGTGCGACAAGCAATTCAATTAATAACTGGTGGCTAGTGTAATGTGAAAGTAGAGACAATTGCAAACTGCTGGAAGAAATCTGGAATTGCACGGGTAACTAGCGTCACCCAGGATGAGAATGGCGACCCCAGCTGTAGTGAAGAGAGAATTTCAGCATAACTTTGGAAAGATGTTTCAGACACACTGCAGTTTGAAAACATTTCTTTCGAAGAGTATGTGTCAGTTGACAATGATGTTCAAACAACACCACTTTTGACGGACAGTGAAATAATTAATCAGGCCACTCAAAAGGAGGCAGCAGACACTGGATCGTTTGAAGATGAGGACTCCCAGGAAGAGCCAATCACCTCAAGAGATGCTGTAGTGTGTTTCGAAAAACTGTCCAAGTTCATTACTAAAACTGGAAGTGTGCCGAACAGTGTGTTGCATTCGTTACATGATGAAGAACAGTTCCTACAACAAACTTGATTACGGCAGAATAAGCAGTCAAAAATATCTGTTCTTTGAACAGATAAAACCTGTGAATAAGTAAGTTTGAGTACAATTGTTTCAGGGCTTATTATTTAATTTGTTCTTTTTTCTTTCTTAGCTGGTTTTTCCAATTAGACAGTGTATGTTGTTGATTGTCTTGCACCTAATTTATTACTACTGTCAGTTCTAGCCACATTACATTTCATTTGTTTATTTGAGAGGTGATTGAAATGCGGTAGGTCTTTTGCTATTATATTTTTGGAAGACAACATTTGCAAGTTTAAAAAAAGTTATTGTAATCCTTAAATGTAGTTTCTGAGAGTTTACTAAAATTTGATGTTCTCATAATAAACAGATAAAACCATCTTGCATATACTGTACATAATTTACTGCACTTTATTTCATTAAAGATGATAACTAAAATTGGCTCCTTACTGAGCGTCCTTTCAAAGAATTGTGAAATTTCAATTTAAAGAAATTTCACTATAAAGAACAAAAATTGGAACTTTATAAGACTTTGTTGTAATGAGATTTTACTGTACTAACAACTCAGAACATAGGCTGCATTTAACATGGGAATGGCAAGTTCCGCGGCAGCGCCCCATAGATATAGGGGCTGCCACATGTGAGGGTTCTTATCTCCGGAGCACATCCGGGTTCCAGCTGTAGATGATTATCTCTTACAGCACCTGTCACAGCAGGCGGCTACAGTGGGGTGGGAAGGCATCTCACTCTCTCCCTTTCACTTCCTGTAGATGATTATCTCTCAATCTCTCAGCAGGGTAGCTTTTCTCACCACCATTCCTCGTTAAGTCAGTCTGTCAGTTTAGTTCTTAGAACAAAAAAAGCAGGTATCGGCATTGGCCCAGCACTAAAGATTTCCCCAGGGTTAAAATATTTCCCACGAACTTGGTCCGCACATTTTGTCCACCTCTGCGTTGGCGCACATCAAGTGAGACTAGAAGTGGCCTGAAATTGTACTGTTCGCCACGAAACTTCAAGAAGCCGTCATGCTGTCGCCTTACCCCTGACGTGGGATTTTACTGTCAGCCTGTCAGCTAAGACAGCGCTACCCTCCAGAAAGGTGAAGCTAGTGCCTCGGTTTGCCACTTAAAAGCAGCACCTTATCTACTCCAGCAGCCTCCAGTCTTTCATTGAGGCAATAAGAAATGTCAACGCCTCCAGCCATGGTGATAAGAAATGAAAGGCACCCCTTTAGAGTCAGAATAAAGAGTCCCTGCAGAGGGAAGCTAGACACCCCCCATACCCCTCTGAGAGCCCACAAGCTTGGAAATTTAGTATAAAAGGAGGAGCCAACCCTGGCTCTGGCCAGTCACTGTGCCTTCCAGCCTGCAAAGGCCAGATGTACAAGTAGGACAGTCGCTGTGTCCTCCAGCTTGCAAAGGCCATGGGCAGCAGTAGGGGTAAGTGGTTGCCAACCTTTCTCTCCCAGCTTGTGAAGACCAGAGAACTTTCTTTCTTAAGAGTGCTGACCACTAGACCACTTCGTGAACGCGCTTCCAAAGTACGGCATGCCTACAAACTCTAGGGTAAGTGGTTGACAATCCTTCTCTCCCAGCTTGCAAAGGCCGGAGAAACTATCATAAGGGCGCTGATCACTAGGTCTCTTCGCGAACAAGTTTCGGAAGACATCCTGAGACTCTCAACTTTGTAGCTACAGCCAGCAGGCAACCCGCAGATTCTGCCGCTGCTGAGCAACCTAACTTAGAGGCTCCCAAAGACATCCCCCTGCTTCACCCTCCCACCTGGTAAACCTCCAGCAATTTCCGTGGTAGCAGGTCATGCCGACATCCCTTCTGGACCTCTTGCAACCCACCGGATGGTGCCAGTCACATTAGTTACCCTTCACGTAATTGAACTTGATTTTGGTTCCTTCAGAACACATCCTGGTTAGACTAGGCACTGTTAAAAATGCTAGTTATGATTTTTTTAAATATCAGATCTCTTCAATTATCACACCTAGCTCTTGAACAGGTTGCCTTCGCCTGTTTTAAATCTAGGTAGCTTCCATTTTAATTCATTTAGGCACTAGTGTGACATCATTGTTTTTTTACTTTACATATAGCAAAATAAGGTATATTTACAGTATTTTTGTGTCATTTTAATGTAATTTGTACAACCCTTGTACCTCATATTTCAACTTGTCTTACGTAACTTATCTAAGCTCTTGTTCTCTCACACTGTAACTAATTTGCTTTGAGGAAAACCTGGTATCCGTGTGTAACCACTAAGGTAGTACACCCACACATTAAGATGCAAACTGAGATCTGTCAACAGGTAGACTTATGGCTGCGCCCAAAGCACTAGCAACTCTAACCCTCTAAGAGAGACAACTGGACCGGGTGTTCAGTTCATCTCCCAGCTTGCAAAGACCAGAGTTGAGTTTGCAGCACTCCGAGTTGAACAACCTCTTGCAGGCATCTCTCCCAGGACACCAATTATCCCAGCTACTCTCCGTTCTGTCCCAGCTTGCAAAGGCAGGACGTTGGGAATGCTGGGTAAAATACTGTGTCCTGAAAGCAGCCTTTCATCAGTTTCACCTCTATGAGTAGAGTTGAATTTTAAATGCCTTACGCCCAGCAGGATATTGTAAGTAATGTAGAAAGGCTCTGCGGGCCACTGTAAGAGAACAACTTACTTTAACGCCAGTGGAAGCCACCGTACATAATAGTGACATTTCTCCATCTGGTCAACCATAGTACCTCTATTTTGCCCTCCAATACAAACCTCCCCCAATGAACATCTTGCTATTGAGGTCATATGACAGGGAGGAGAGGCTCTTCTAGGACTTAATTGGCCTTGGCATAGATTAGACTTGCCACAACCCCAATACACAGTTATTTCCCCAGAAACTAACCCTGTCTCTCCCTGCCTCATTGAGTACGCAGTTACAGCACTGCCTACCTGTAGAGTGAGTACGGCAGCAGGAAAGATCATACGCCTTCACCACCAAAACCAGGTACCGAAATGTCTAGGGGTTATTTCTTTAACTCCTGATTTTGTGCCCTCCTGTCAACCTACTAGGTCAACTCTGTATAAAGACCGGGCCCCTCAGGAACTTAAGGTCCCTACATAGTTCCGCAAACGCTCCCAGTGAAACTGGTTTCACTGTATTTAATGTCCTTATAATAAGTGAACCGAACTAAGGTCTCCTACAAGGAAACTTACCAGGTCTAATTCACTCTGGGGTTAAAATCCCCTTCATCTTTGGTTGTCACTAAAACAAAGAAATCCAAACTGTAAGCATCTGCAACGTGGGGAGCTCCCGACCCACCCTGGCATTCTTGTATTTTGCACCTCAGCGTATGTTCCACCTGGAACACCCTATATTGTGCACCAAAGCAAGAAGGGTGAGCATCTCAAAGTTTGGGTTTTGTGTTACACTATTATGCACTGACAGGAACTATAGTGGACACCAAATCACTTGAATCCCAACTACTGAAACACAAGAAACAATATGCAATATTTACAAAAGAAGTTCAATAAAATACAGTAGAATCCCGCTGTAGCAAGCACGGCAACTGCGAGAACACGGGTATAACGAGGTCTTTTTGAGGAACCGTCAAAAAATCACTAAAATATTCCATGAAAAATTGTAATTTTACGAGTTGAAACATGTACGGCGAGAGAGTGTGAAGCAGGTTTGCGGCAGGACTCGCGACCGTGAGAAGCGCCCTTTTGTTACCTGTCTGCCATAACTCCCTCTCCCCGCCTTTGCATGCCGCTCTCATGTGTCACATTCTTTTGCCTTGCCTCCTAACCACCCTCTTTAATAAATAGAATCCTGCCCTTTCTACCTTGACCCTGTTTTCATGAACCAGTTCCGTTTTTCCATAGTCGGTCATGGTCATTGAGCTGTCAACTGCGTTTGGTTTCAAACAACTTGGCATATGTAGGTCGAACATTATTGTTAAATGAAAACAAATTCTATTTAAACATAACAGTCCAAGCGATAGCTGGAATAGAATACAGCTACATATTAACAGTTTTTCGCAGTTTTTTTTTTTTCATACTGTGGCATACCAATTAAAGATAGGGACACAACTACTAGTACTACATTTTATCGCTGTGCTATAATAAACGTAATTTTAATCCATTTTGATCAAGTTTTCTTGAATTTTTGCTGGTTTTGAGTAAGTCTTGTACCATGCCAGTTTTGTTAGTTGAAAACGAATAATTTCCCAGTGACTACCGTATTTACTAGCATAATTCTCGCACCCAAATTTTATGGTGCCGAATTAGGGAAAAAATATTTTCTTTCATATTTCACGCAGCATGTTTCTCTCAAGGCATGTAATGCTAACAGGCCTGCGCGGCACGCACTTTGTTCGACCGTGCCAGGTTGCTGACACTTCGAGGTCACTGGTCCCATTATCGATATCTGGCTGCCGCGCCCGCGCTGCAAACATGTAAACAAAATCAGTTAAGAAGTTAATTTGTACGCAATTGGTTTTTACTGCGAAAGGAATAGTTTGCATTAATAATAATTTTTGTTTAGCACAAATGCATAATGAGTAAATACACCAGTCAAACTGCTGCATTTAAACTTCAGGTAATTGCATGTGCAGAGGAACACGGCAATAAAGAAGCGGGCAAAAAATACACTGTTTCTGAGTTTAACGTGCATGTCATGTTTCCCAATACCGGGCCGTTGTCACGTTGTGAACCGGACCTGTAATGACGGCAGTGGCGGGCGGCATCCGGCCAGTGGCAGGCGCCGGCCAGCCGGCAGTGGCGGGTGGTGGCCGCCCGCCAGAATAGTCGTGTAGCGACCGACCGACCAACCGACAGCGGCAAGCCGCCGTGTCCAACCATGCTGCAAGGTTCAATGCGCTTGCCCAGCTACATGCACACTGCAATGTTTTAGCTGCCAGCCCCAGCACACGAGTGATTTAATTTTGAATATGTATCTTTATATCTATTATTAATAAATAAAGTGGTGTGTTTTTAAAAAACTTATCCCCTGCAGTTGGCAAGGGATTACTTACAGTAGACCCCATTTTAATGTTTACATGCACGTGTCTTGGCAATTTCTTGCATAATTCATGCACCCTAATTTTCGGCACTAAAATCCTGTACAAAAAAGTGTGAGAATTATGCGTGTGGAGCTGTGACAGGGGAGTTATCTCTTGCAGGGCACTGCTTCGACGGCCGAATAAACGATAGCAGGAAATGCTGCGTAGGCTGGGCAACTGATTGCAGGACAATGCTGCATAGGCCGAGGAACTGATTGCAGTCTGAGCAGCTACATTTACGTGGTGCGGTCAGATTTTCTGCTCATTTTCAAAGTATTACTGGGGATCATAATTGGTCTAATTCGGCAACAGTGAGGATACACTTATAGCGACGATCGAACCTGGAACCATGACATCTTGCTATAACGGGACTCTACTGTATTAAACTTTTAGTTCAATGAAGCATCAAGCTGCTCAACAACAACTGGCCATACAAATTTTTGTTTCATAACTGAATAGAGTACTTAAAGTCACTGATTATTACAGTTAACGTGGTTAGTGCCTCAGATGAACTTACTAGAGCTTAAATTTTGGCATCGTTAGTAGATCAATGTTTCTGGAATCAAAAGCAGGCACGAAAAAATATGAGTGCCTGCCTTGTACATTTTTTGAAGAACATTAATAATTAATGTTACATGAGGTTGGGAGGGGGCAAATCAATGATTAAAAGAAATATAATTCAAAATCACTGGAATCAGTGATGAATTGAAGGAAAATAAAGGATAGTGAGAGTAACGGGAAATGTCACATGTGCAAAAAAAAAAACTAATACATTTAAAAATAAAATGAAAAAATGTTAGCCATTATGCATGGAATAAAAATATATATCAGGAAAAATTATGTGTACACAGCCATCAAATGGATAAAATCTTTCATGTTTCTGGTTTTGTGTAGAGAACTTATGGCAGTTCACTGTAATGTTGTTTCCAGAATTTTTTGCTTCCATTTTATTATGTTTATTTATATTTATTAATTCAACAACCTTGTATAAAATTTGTGGAAATGTAAATGTTGCTGTGAGTAATTTACTTTCATGATTTAAAAAGAACTTTCTATATTTGCACATCAAAATGTACATTGTAAATTTTCTTTGGAGATGATTTAAATTGAACAAACTGCTTTGCAAACTACTACTACCACATAATCACCATAAATGGTGCACTGTAAAGAAATTTGTTTGGTTTCTGTTTTCATTTATATGACATTGCATACAAAAACATGATAGCACAAATATTTATTCCATTATCTTTGTGGCAAGAAATAGTGACTAGAAAGATAAATGAAGATTCATAACAAGAAAGTACATCAAATAAAGTGGGAATAACATTAAAAGCTCAGAAGGTGAAAAAGTAATTAGTGAAAAAGTTGTAACATTGCATTTTATTTATTTATTTATAATTTTAAACAGGACTTTTGGTTAAATTCCCATTTTCTTTTGCGAGTGAGTGTAATATTTAAGTTTTTTGGTGCCACGGAATAGGAAAGTTTCATCAGTGTTTGAATGTTCGTGACCGTATTTGTGTGTTTATCTGGAGTGCGTTCGTATTTTCAAGAGTCGCCGTTCAGGTTGAGTCAGCTTGCAGGGATAAAACTTTTTTCTACTTTCGTCTAGTTTTCTTTCGAGTTTTGAAGTTGTAGTGACGTTGCGTAACATTCAGAGTTTTTTTCGACTGTGTTGCAGTTTTTGTTCTAAAAGTTCAATGAATTTAGAAGTGATGCTGTTCGATTTGGCTAAAAGAAGGAGTTGGTGCCCAGCATTTTCATATTTGGTGTGAGGAGTGGGGGTAGACACGTGCCGATGTGAGTGCGAAGTACCCGCTACCCACTAAACAAATAATGACCACACTTTGAAGAAGCAACATCGAGGCAGACAGATTTCACCCACACCAGCAAGCGCCCGCGACTGTAACTTCTATGTGGTTTTCAACTGTAACTTAGATTATTTTCGGTATAAGAACTCTCTTCTAGGAAATTCTTTCCGCTGGTGTGAGAGGTCATTAGGGCGTCAGGAGGGAAATATTTTTCCCTTCTGCCTTTGCAATAAAATTCGCGATATGAGTTTTCAGAGTGAACTAATTCGTTGACTGCTGCGGCGCTGTTCTGTTCGCTTTATCTTGGCAAAATTACTGTTCGTGCTTCTACTTTAATTGATGACTGTGTTTGGGAAATTTAAATAAAACTGAGCAAATATTCGGAGACAGGAATTCAATTTTTTAAATTTCAATATGGCGCCTTTGTCTCATGCTCTACCGATACAGTGAATCCGAGTTGTGATGTCCTACGTTATAAAGTGTTAAAAGGAACAAAGTCAGTGTAAAAATATTACCAAGCTGATCTGACATAGCCAGGAAGTAAAGGATCTCTATTGTATGTAGAGATATATGTTGTAAAACTTGATCAATGGAATTATATAATGAACAGACTTGCAAACTGTCAGTTGTATGCACATACAAATTGACACAGAAATTATGATACAATTGTATCACACTTAATGTAAAAAAAGTGCAGTGCTAACAAGAGGCATGAAGTTCAGTTCAACCCATGCACTGATTGAGTCAACAGTAAATCAAAGAAATCAGTCACCTACAAATTAAATCGTGGTGGTTGTTAAATCAAGGCACTGGCTAGCATTTATTAAATACAGACAGTTGCCACCTGCAAATTAAGTCTTTACACAAATGATTAACAAAATAACTCCCTAAGCTCACTGTGGCCCTCTTCCCTAGGGAGAACATTTCATCATGATAACTCACATTTATAGTACTGTACAGGTTAACATTATTACTCAGAGATATCTTTAAATATCATAAGATATGTTTCACTTGCACTGGTTGTAGAGTGATAGTGCTTAATAACAAATAACATACATACTTTTCTGTGAATTCTCCTTCCTTGCCAAAAGCATGAATGGTGCTTAGTCCGTGTACAGTTGTGCTGACCCAACTGAATATGGGTGAGCGTGAAACTGTCTCCATGCGCTTCAGGTCCCGAACCGCTACTCTTTAAAAACATCACAAACAAAATAATTTTCACACAATGAAGGTGATTTCATACAAAAACTGATTGCTATAGAAAATTAAACAATTTAGCCAGTACTTGTAATTTAAAATGCTCTGCAATGCATCAACAGACCAGAATTGGTTCAAATTCGGACCAAACACAATTTACCTTTGCCACTGGACTGGATCTGAAAGAGCTTGACTACTTATTATTGAGTTATTCTATGTAGCAGATACATATTCTCAAATTAATTTTGGTGTGATTTTAGAATGACACAAACAATTCATTTGACATGCCACAGGCGACGTCCTTACTCACTCTAGCATCCGCCACAGTTGTTGCCTTCCCCCCCCCCAAGAACTGTTAGGCTGCACACAACTCGGGTTCCACTGATGCCAGAGTAGGTTGTGTATGATTGCTGCCGCTGCCTATAAGTCGACTGCCAATGGCACACCACTGCCCTGCATCCCGTGCTTGCCGACTTACCACCCCTCCTGCCGCTGGCAATGGAGGGGTTACCACTGTGCATTGAGGCTGTGCCACCAGGGACCTTTGATTCTTTCTCCGCCTCTCCCCATGCTCCCCTCAATGGCTCTAGGTTCAGAGTATAAATACTGGCAATAGACTGGGATTTGTGGCTGATGAGCCGAGCTGAACATCATGCTCGTGGCTGCTCTCTCGCTGGAATGACGCTTACGCTTAGTGGGTCTCGCTGCTGAAGGGTGGTGCCAAGGCTTAACCCCCCATCCCCTTGGACGACGGTGAAGCAGTGGTCACCACTCGTACAAAGTTTATCTTTGGGGCCTATGTTGCTGGGTTTGGCCACTTCTATTATAGAGTATTTTGCCTTAGGAGGCATGCTTGTGAACGATGGGCGAGTGGGGACCCTGGTAGGCATATAGGTAGATATGACATTAAGTGGTCTGACCACCCTAGTGACATTAGTGGGCCGAGTGAAGGTAGGTGGTTTCTTTGGCGGTGTTGGAGGCAGCGGAGAAATTGCACATGGCACGTGCCAGACAAGGTTCAAAGTTGAGATGGACATGCTGGATGCAGACCCTCTCTGGCAAGCAACCTCCTCCTCCTTCCAAGTGTATACCTGGTTGACACCTGAACCACTACTCTTCAGGGCTGTTGGGTAGTCTAGGTTGCCTGAACTACTTGCCTTCAGTCTAGTGGCTTGGCGAGTGGGACATTGCTGGCAGACCCAAGTACCAAACTGAAGGTTACAGTATCAGGTTTAGGGGCATCTGTTCTCTTTTAGGAGGCCCCTCGATTGTCCATAAATGCTGTGCCAATTCCTACCAGACACTTACTAGAACCACTTTCTTTCTCTTCTCCGTATGCTGTGCCACTAGGCAGCCAAGCAGGCCTTGGTCTGAGCCAAGGAGACTGTGGTGTTTGTGCATAGGCCCAAGAAAGTGTACTCATTACTCATTGTGGCACAAAGCCATGCAACAGAGGACTCTGCAATTGGCCAACCACCACTGCTGGTTTCACCTGTGAGAAGGGAGCACCCAGAAATACTTCATTTGAAATGCTTTCATGTCCCAAGAGCTCTTTCTCCCCTTTGCTTCCATTTACTCTGCCAAAACATAGGCCAGAATGACCATGTCTCATCACCACTGGGGAGATAATTTGCCTATTGGCTACTCCTCTGCTGAAGCTTTCACCCCAGTTCGAATACAGATTCAACCAATGATACGTCTGGCACCACCCATAGCACAGACAGCCATAATATCTGCATCCGCACCTCAGTCCGTCCCCACCAGCAACCTCCCCATCAACAATGCTCCTGCTTCTCAGCCCTCAAGGATGAAGCAACTGACATCATCCACTAGAAGAACACACTAAGGTGTCACATTAATTTCCATTTATGCCAAGTCAAGCAGATGTCACACAGAATATACTGACCACATAAAACATATTAAAAAGTTGGAAAAAAAAAATGTAATTTTTTTTTTTTTTTTTACAAATGCCTAACCAAAAGGAATAAGGAGTGTCGCTTGACATTTGATGAGTGGTGTTAACTATGAGAGGTATACTGGTGACATGTACCAGCCCACAGTCCATTTTGAGATGTATATTTTTAACTTCCCTCAGTTAACTTTTCACATGGTGAGCATAAATAATATTTAGTGCTACATATACCAGTATCTTTGTTCATGACTATGATGGCATGCTATGGTAGAAAATATTTAAAAAAATTCTACTTTGCCTCATGACGAAAACCATGCTAGAAGAGCGCACTACAGATTTACAGCTTTGCCCCATCTGAGATAGTTGACTTTATGGGTAAGTCCCAGTACTAGTACTAGAGGCAAGACACAGGGAACTCCATGATGTTGACAGATGCTCAACACACTCCAACACTGTGCTCCTAGCTTGTACTACTCCCCTGCGTACGCAGAAAACCGTCACGTCATTGCCCTTCCCACACTGAAGTTATTTATTTCAGTGCGCTTGCCAGGAGAAGAGTTTGAATTTGGCGCCACCGGCGAATATAGGGAACACTGAGCGCATTCCAAGTTTGGCCTGTGCATCACCCAGGGTGGTACACCACAGAGTATCACTCAGCGTGTTGCACTTGTCAATCTTCAGGGGAGCCCTTCAATAGGTACTCAATACACCTTGGTATTGTGGCTGCTCATGTGCTCTGTTGTATTACCCTTTGGGCTTGGGAATCAGCCAGATGTAGTCAAGCGACAGACACGTCGAGACTAGTCATGTATCGGGACATACATGATACCCAGCTTCATGTCATGTGCACTATTTTGTTGTGTGTGGCTTATTAATTTTGGTGCAGAAGTAATTCTGATTAGGCGGCCTTATGCCAAAGAATTACAAATCCGGGAATAAGAGCTGTCTTAAATGGGAACTGCATTAACTAGAGTCAGACATAAATTTGCAAAGTGGTGTTGTCTCGGAATCTCAAGAATTGTTTGAATTACCGACTCATATGCCAGGTCGTATTCCCTTCAAGTATCTATTTATTCTGCATAACAGAACAGAGGTATTAGGCATAGAGTCATCAGTTCTCTCCTCTGAATACACTGCTATCCCTCCTAGACCAACACACACCACTTTCAGCAGCCAGAGCACCACTCAGCCACAACCGGAGTTGGCTGCTGTCCCTCAGTCTGCCCCTGCAGCAGCACCTATGGAGCAGAGGAGAGCTCCACAGCCTGCGGTTTCTGAGGTACCCGTCGACGTGAAGAGAGTACATTTAGATTCAAGGTATTCATATGGGCCAGTGTCCCCAAGTCACCAACGTTTCACACGCCACAAGTTAATCACTCTCATTGTCTCTCACCCCAGTGTGGGTCGACCCCTTTCTCATACTAGCCCGGATCTTGTGTGCATATTTCTTTAAGGCGACTCTGTAGATGAGTATTGAATTTTGTGTACATCCTTGTTGTTTTGGCATCCGAGGTTTGAACCCTCATTCCACCGACTCTCGCGGTATGGTGTCGCGCCAATAGTCTAGGTAAAGGCTGGGTCCAAATCCTGTACCGGGTGGTTGAGTGTTTGGGACTTAGAGAGTTCTTATCCGAACTCTGTACCTTGGTGCTGTCCATCATGCTTCAACTTTATTCTCATGTTATAAACATCTACAATATCTCATTTTTGTTTTATTTTCACTTTTTTACAAAGTAGCTAGTAGTCTAGCTATCTATTCCTACCATATATTAATTTGTGAATACTGTAACTGAACTACTGCTGATATTGCTATCACTGCATGCTCATATCTCTGATTCCTTTTGATATCTAAAAAAGTATAATAGACTCACAAGACACCATCATTGTTTGAGTCCGTAGGAAATACAATGAATGTTGCTAGCGTAGTCAAACAAACCAAGAACACATGAGAAAACTATAGTATGTAATTAACATCATGTTTTAAAGCTTCCACTAGTTCAAAAATAAGTTTCGATGAAACTCCAACTTACCTAAATATCTTACTGATGAAGTAGTATATGACAGCAAGTATCAGCAGTGGAATGATGACCCATGGGAACGCCAGGCAAATGAACATGATTGCAAATACTACGATCCAAATGTTTTGCAGGATGCTTTCTACAGTTATCGGCAAGCGTGAGTCCACTGGAATAAAAATTTGGTCTCATCAACATTCTCTGGCCACATACCATATAAATGTGTTTGTTCAATTTGTACAAAACATTTTACTATCTCAGCACAACTATCAAAATTAATTTTTAAACTTTCAGTATTTTAACTACAGTCAACTCCAGATTATCCGCGGTAATCATGGGTTCGAATGCCGCGGATAATGCAAAATCGTGGATAATCAGCATGCTCAGTTAAACATACAATTTTGACATTATTTTGCTTAACTTCGAAACTTTGAATGCTGTTGTATAGCATTTAAAATGCATTTTGTGTGTGTGTCCATGCGGAAATGACCACCGTGAGAGCTGGCAACTACTCGCAATGTCACACGAACAAGGACAACCATCCCTTCCTACGAGAACCCTCGTCAAGCTGTCAGCCTTTGTTTAGGTGTGGCGACCTCGACCTCGCCCCTCCCTCCCCTTCTAGTGACCCTTTCACTTTCCACTCTTCTTTCTTATCTGTGTTGCATCTGCCATGACCTTCCTTTCCCTTTCAAACTGGGTGTTTGTGAATGATGCATGTTTTAAAATGTGAGGATAAAAGACTACAAGGAAAAGTGACACAAAACACTAAATCATCTCAGCTCCATGTCTCCTGATAGGAATACTTCGTGAACATGAGTATCTTTCATAAATAACTCTGACATTTACCGTAGTCATTGCATTTAACTAAAAAGATTAGTAAATAACTTTACGCAATATCGCTGTATTAAGATATAGGCCAAGTGCTGTAATTTATCAATAAATAATGTTGCATTCACAAACAAACAGTTAGTTTAACTCTCCCGTGGCATGTTTTTGGCTGAAACACTCTAACATTGCCTTGCCTATAGGCTATTCACTGTAAAGTGAGCACTATTTTAAGGCCCTCCCAACAGGCATTAACCACTAGCCTTACACGATAACTTCTGAGAGTGCTGAAATGTATACCCTGTGTTTATTGATCACATTGCAATGTTAATATAAAAAACAGCAGGAAGATAGAAATTGGGTGAAAGAAAATTTTTTCAAGGGCTTTAAAAAGTGCTCACTTTACCGTGAACAGCCTATAGTTCCTCGTATGTTGACTGTTTCATTGTTTTTTTCTTTTGGACATTCCACTTGTAGAATCTGCATTGCTTGAAAACTCTAGGAGTTTCTTTTCAATGTCACGTATGTCTCGTACTGTAGTTTCACCCATGCCATACGTAACCAAAAGTTGTTTTATGGAACTTCCCTCTTTCAGTTTATTTATTATCTCTTATTTCTGTTGCAATGTCAAAACTACGCACTTTCATTTCGCAGACATTATTCGACAGAAAATGTGCGCAAAAAACACGAAAACGTACTATAGAAGACTGCCCGCACAAGTAAAATGCAATGACAGTAGGTGCACGTAGGATGGGCTGACTAGCGGCCACGGCAACGGGCTGGCTAGCTACCAGCCACTACGTATGCGGCGTTGCCAGCTGAGGCTGCCATCAGACACAAAAGCTATATTGTAAGCTTAATGGAAACACAAAGATTATACTCTTCAGCCACAATTACATTTGAATAGGCCTACTGTATTCCACTAGTTAACATGGATATCTGACACACTTAACTTTGTTCGCCAGTATTTACAGAAAACTTAAAAAAATATGTATTAAACGTTTAAAATATACCATGGTTAAGCCGCAAAGTGGATAATCCGCCAGCGGATAATCGGGAGTTGACTGTATTTATGTTTCCTGAACAGATTGTTTTTCTGGCATCAGAGATAATAAAATAAATAAAAACAGTAAAAACATTTTTTTATCTATCTTTATCAAATAATCATTAAACTGAGTAGAATTAATATAGAATTACAATATATTACACTGCTATTCAATTAGCAGCATGCGGGTCAATGTAGCTCGCCAGACTCATCAGACTGGCCCACTGAAAAATATATTTTATCACAATTTTTTTAAATGTAACTTTTGCACAAAATTAAATACATAATTTATTAACTGCAACTATCACCAGCATAAAACTTGTAATAAAATATCTTATTTCATTTATTACCGTTTCATATAAATCAACTGACTGTGTGTAAGTGAATCATGACTTTGTAATAAGAAAGTGTGACCCATCAAGCATAGTGTTTGTAAATGGCCCAATGGGAAAACTGATTCAATAGCCCTGCTATATTAGATTTACAGGATCATGTACATATGGTACACTTTCAATATTACCACTACAACAGCAACAAGGAACGAATTGAGTACAAGAGTTTAAGGGAATTAATTAATCCACTAACACTATTAAATTATTGGAGGAAGTGTATGTACCTTCATCCATGTCTCTTGAAAAGACATTCTGAATACGGCCTACAGGAGTCGTTTCAAAAAACGACATTGGGCTGAACATCATTCGTTTAAAAAGACTGTTGTGCAGGTTGTTGGAAGCTCTTAAAGTGACCTGTAGCACAAACGTAAAACAGTAAGAATTTGCAACTGCAGAAATGCTTGACATGCTGATAAAATGACAAGTTATAGGTTATTAGCTTTTCATTATATTTTCATGTTGTAAGTACTCATTAGAAGAGACATACAAATTTTGTATCATTATTTGGTGGCAGATAGAACACATTAAATTGTACAATTGGTCTATTTCTGCTATTGGCCGGCAATATGTCTGGCATGCTTCATGGGACTATTGGACCAAAAATTTGAGTTCAGTGTTGGAGTGGCTAATCACTTTTAACTAAGTCAAACAGGTAGGTGACTTCAATTAAACATCAGCAGCCGATAAAACCACGGCAGTATATAAGGCAGCAAAATCTACCCTGTTACCAACAGATAACTTAGATTTTGCATGTCTCTACTCGTTGAGTAACCCAAAAAAAATATTACATTACAAAATATGCAACTTGTATGATGCACAAAATTCATGCACTACAGGAACAAACTTGTTAATGCCTATTCGCGGTCAAGTGAGCACTTTTAAAAGCCATCTCATTTGGAATAATAGTTAATAAATATATTTAATTTAGCCTTCAGTGCTAACCAAGTGTGGTGAAATATACACATCGTGTTTATTACTTACATGGCAATCTTTATTTTAAGAAATTGTGGAAGTATAAAAAATCGCTGATAGGACCTCAAAAGTGCTCAATTTACCATGAACAGCCTATACTCTTACTTTTAATAGTGTTTCTAATAAAGTTCATCCTTAAAAGTACGTTACACAAATGGCATTTATTTTGTCATTTAAAGGCCAAAGTAGGAATATCAGGACAAAACAACCATACTATTTCTTTTTTTATCTTTATAAACAATAAATTTAAAAATAAGTTGAAATTGTGCAGCTATTTGTAAGCAAATAATGATTCCAATAGTGATTATACACATCATTCAGGTCTGCCTGTTGCCAGAATTTTTACAGCTGCTTTCAGCTTGCAATAACCTGTAAAAATATATTGGCTGTATCACATACACCATTAAATGGTATTGTAAATAACCACTGTTGAGCCCTAAAAAAACTAATACAAAAATACTGTTTCCTATTATCACAACCTATACACAAATTCATTAGAAACATTTTCAAAAGTTCCTCAAAAACTATTGACTATTCTACATTGCCCCTATAAACCACCCAACTTTGTCCATCATCAGGAAAAAAACTGGCGTCAAAACATTTAAAATCCCATAAAAATATAAGTAAAGAGGGTAAAATATATTATGTATGGTACAACAGAGTAACGAAACAGGCTACAATAATATTTGCAAGAAACTTTAAAAAATATGAACTAATCCATTTCGGCAAAGTACATACTACAGTTATCATACTGATGCATGACACATTTAGCGCTTAGAGAAAGCGCACAACAAATTACTTGACTTTGCCCCATCTGAAAATGGCAAAGTTCTATATAGGCAAGTCAACTCCAGTTATGCACTGTAATTGAAGGCAAACTTGGTACTTCCAGACTTTGACAGTGTCTCTACACACCGCCAACACTGTGCTCCTAACTTTTACTGCCAACGTGAATCTCCAAGAAGCCGTCACGTCATCGCTCCTGCCTGAAAGACACACCACTCTACTTCACTTCATCAACCAGAGAGACAGCGCACAGTTCAAACTTCGTACCGCTGTGGGAAGCAGGTCAATCAGCAGAGTCACTGCCTCCTCGAGCACACCTGGACATCAGATTTCAACACCACGCGCCAAGCAGCAGGCGAGATAACGACCCATGGTTCATGCATGTGATGTTACAAGCTCCATCTCTAGGAGGCGGGGCTAAAAACCCCGTACCCCTCTCAGTGCCTTTGGTCAGCAGAAATTAGTATACAAGGCATCCCCGACCAAACCTCAGGAGTTGATCGTCCTCCAAGCTGCAAATGCAGAGGACGAGAATAAGAGTGGAAATCCCTTACTCGCCACAGCAACTAAGCCTTGCAACATCCCTTGTCTGTGAAGGCCGGGTATCCTGACAAGGGCTGGACGCCCTAAGCCGTGCTGGTTTCTAGTCAGTGGCCGACGACGACACCCAGAGGACGCCGCCACCCGAAGGCATCACTACTGCAGCACCTCCACTATCCTGGGTAGTCATCGCTGCCAACGGCTTCAGCACGTCGTCCTACTCCTCCTACCCCCTACCTTCCCAGGTAAACCAGGGTCACTGCAATGTAGTCTCTTATAGACACCCCCATAAGGCCTTAGCCTGGCCACATCTTTACCAGTTGGGTAAAGAACATTGTTTAATTTCACTATGAGGTCCCCTCTGGACAACCCTAATTAAAGTTAGGAACCCATGGGCTAATTTGAATTAAAATAATTTTCTTGGTTACATAATTTGTTATTGCTTTATTACAGCTTCAACCATATCATGAAGACACATAGTCTTCGCCTGAATTTCTTACTAATTCAGCTTCTGCAGCTAGTTATTAGGATAGTAGTGAAGATTTATGTTGAACTTATTCTTCATAGTAATTTTTAGGCATGTGCGAGAAGCGTTTTTTTTTTTTTTTGTTTGAGACGAAATCGAGATAAGATACCTAAAAAAAAAATTTGAGATTCAAGAAGAGATAGAAAATTATGAAATTTCTGACATACACATCAATAAAATACAACTTCTACCTTATAAAAGTTGACATTGAGTATAGTAAGAACTGCACTTTACCTGTGAATAAAGTTTAGCTAAAACACAGAAAAATTTGAATTTAAGAAAAAGTATAGCTGTAAATAATAAATTAGAGAACATTTCACCAAAAATTTGAAAACCTCACGCTCCTACTACTAAGCACTTACAATCTACTGGGGCCATTTATAACATGGGAATACGAACTACCCTGCAGTGCCCTGTAACTCTAGGCATTAGCCGGGTGCGAGGGTTCTTATCTCCAAAGCACATCCGGCCACAGCCAGGCGCCTAAAACCATTTGGGGGGGGGGGGGGGGCTGAGCTTATCAACTTTCACTGATTACAGCATTTCCGTTAAACATCAACCTACCTCAAACTGCTAAAATTAATTCCCCTTTCATTCCAACCATATGAATAAATATTTTTGGAACACTTGGGGGGGGGGGGGGGACAGTTTTGTGCATTCTCCAACTTGATGCTATTCTGTTTGTGCGTATGGGTCTCGGCACCTGGCTATGGCTGGATGTGCTTTGGAGATAAGAACCCTCGCACCCGGCTAGCGCCTAGAGTTACAGAGTGCTGCAGGGAGTTCGTATTCCCATGTTATAAGCGGCCCGAGTAGGTTGTAAAGTGTTGAGTAGTAGGAGAATGAGGTTTTCGGAATTTTTTTTTATTTTCGAATTGTTGGTGTTCTTAAGTAGACTACACTGTGCTGCGAATAAAGACAATTCTTTCGTGGAAGGAAACAGGAAACTCTTAGGCTATCAAAACACTTATAATGAAAGCTTACATTCTCAAAAATTTTTGAGAGTTAAAAAAGGTTTGATTTGAGAAATTTTTTCTTGATTCGCTCTCGAAAATTCGAGTCTCACACATGCCTAGAAATTTTGATTACACTTCAGTGTACTGTTCTGCATATATTTTATGGTAATGTAATTAACTCCATTTTTAACCAAGTAAATTCTAGGGTCTTCTCAGTTCTAATTGATAGTAACTTGTTTACTCCCAAGTGTTTGAGAACCGAAGTTAAATTTGATGTACGCTCCCTATTCGGATTAGGGGAATAGAGGTAAGGGCACTGACCACCCTCTCTGACACTTCGTAAAAGAGGGGAGCCAAACTCCAGAGTGAGGTGGAATGAGATGGTTTCCCATCCAGGGAGTTCTATCCTCCTCACTACTATGGTTGCCAAAAGTTGGGATGCCAGTTGTCCCGTGATGAAATGCGGTGAGCACTAATTAAGTGATTGCGGGGGTGGATGTGGATGACCTGGCTAGAGAGACTGGATTGATATGCATAGGCTTGGTTAAACGGCGTGTGGTGGTGTAATCTGAGGGTGATGCCACAACGCTGGGTATAGGGGCTATATGTGGTAATTAAGTGATTGCGGGGGTGTGGATGTGGATGACCTGGCTAGAGAGACTGGATTGATATGCATAGGCTTGGTTAAACGGCGTGTGGTGGTGTAATCTGAGGGTGATGCCACAACGCTGGGTATAGGGGCTATATGTGACGGGAGTCGAACGAACCCGTACTGTCTTTCCTGAGGCCAATTTGATAGCGCAAAAATTGGGAAGAGCTACTTCCTGTGGGTGCCGAACTGGAATAAGCTTACCTGAAGCCAACTTTATGATGCTAGAATGAACAAGGGCTTTATCGGGGACTGCCTGAGTGGGGGTCACACTGGCTACCGGGGATGACGCCGCCTATCTTGGTGATGCTGATCTCCCTTGGGGCCATATTCTGGCCAGCACACTCTTAACAGGTAATTGAATGATTCCTGCGTGGATGAATGTAAGGGCGAGTCCAGTCGTGAAGGGGGAGAAATCTCTGTAGGCTGTGGTTCTACTGTAGTGGGCAGTGCATGTACGGCATTGGCATTAAGCAACCTTTCTAACTCACGATGCTCTTGGTGACTTCTACGGCTCTGTATGCCACCTTTCTTGTTGTACATTTGCAATGTCCCGTGATCCATTTTGCGTACGCGGCTTCTGTCGGCACACCCAAGGCCCTGACAAGCAAACAGCAGTTCTGTATTGGGACGTCACTGGAGGTAGATGCGGAAACACCAAAAATCCAGGAGCTTCGGCGTGTAGTTTTCAGACTAATACTTTCTGCAAGCTCATGTCTCCTGTTGAGTTTAGTGCGCCGCGTAGCTAATCTCCAGTGGAATTTAACCACAGATCTTAGTAAGCACTAAATAAAATACCAGAGAAAAAATTATTAAAAGTGACACAGGAATTAAAGCGAAAATAACGGTAAACTGAGACGTAGGTTTCACGTAATTTTAATTACGCCAAAAATAAGAAAAGCTGGAAGTCTCTGCTAAATCAATTGCAAAGAATTTTTAATCAGTTACGCGAAAAATAATAAAATTAAAATCTCTGTACTGAGGAAAACAGGCGAAGGCGAGCCTGTGGAAAATAATAATAATAATAAAATTAATTAACATGCAAAATTCTAAGGTATGCAATTTTACAGTATGGTGGGGTTTTTCCAGTAAGGCTAGAACTGCAACGACCTGCTACCACTGGAGTCAAGGGAAGCTGACTGAGGTAAAGGGTTTGTGGGTGCAGGAAGTGGATTACCTCTGGAGAGAGATGCTGCCTTTACGGTCAACTGGGGCAGTGGTGGACGAGCCTTGTCCAAGCTGCTGGGAAGTTGCAGTCTTCGTCTGCGGATGCCGGCTGAAGACTTGTGCAGACTTCTGGAGGCAGAGCTATGTTCCAAGCTCTGAAGCTCGGCCGTGTTGCAGGCTGGGAGAGGAAAGAGAGCCTTCTTCAGACCAGAGAGAGCTCGTGAACCTCTTCAGCCGGCGAATCCCGCATCTCTGCTGGACCCTGCTGCTGGACTTCCTTATATACTGAAAATCTTCTGATCAGCAGTCTTGCTCGGTGCAGGGGGGGGGGGGGGGTAGCGTAGCCTTCCACAACAGGGGTAGTTTATCAGTGTAGCGGGAGTGCCGCTCATTTCTTATCTCCCCGCTTGGAGGCGACACCAAATTAGAAAACACCTCGTCCTGAGGCTGGTGGGTTGTGATGTCACAAGGCCACAGGGGAGCTGCCATCTCGAGGGTTTGTTGGGATTTCTTCTGTGGCTAAGTGAAGGGTAGAGGATTATCAAAAATATTAAAATTATTCAGGGGTGGTGGCGCTTACATGTGGGATTCCGGGCAGGCGATGCATATCGTATTTGGCTGTCCAGCTTGTGGAGTCTCCTTGCTCAATACGTTTAATTAATTTTGCCACTGTTATGACTTGCCCCGAGCTCTGGCTGCTCTTGGATGAGGCAAAGTCGCCCGTAGAGTGCACAACTGCACTGCGCAGCATGTTGGTATGTCTTAAATTTAATCACTTTGAGTACATAAGGTAACACCGACTTCGTGAACCAGCCATATGGCAAATACAAGTAACACACACAGCATTCCAAGTTTGGCCACGGTAATGCTCAAGATATTGCATTGGCTAATCTTCGGGGAGCCCTTCACTAGGAACTCAATACACCCAGATATTACGACTGCCTACGTGATCCCAGCTGTATAACGATCCTTCAGGTTAGTCAATCACTAGGTGTTATGAGGTAAGGCTCATTGGGCATAGCTGTGGATCTAGAAGAACACTACAGAACTGCTGTATTACCCCAACGTTGTCTTACGTACATATTTTACTTGCATATTTTTTTCTATTCTGAATCTTGTTTTCGTAACGTCCTCATGCCACAAGCTCACAACAGCGGTACTAAAAACAGGTTGAAAAATGCTCCTAGAGGAAGAAATAAATAATATCACAACTCCAGATACACTAGAAAGTGATACTCTGTTCTCATTACCATCCAGGGTTACAGGCAGAGTTCCCTATGAATATCTTGTATTGATATATTATGGTAATTCAGTAGTTGGGATAGAACCCTCCAATTTTACTAAGCAATACACTGCCCCAATACACACCCTTCTCCTGTCTTCTGGTTCATCGAGCAGTGTGAGCACTTCTCCGCCACTACCAAAGTTGGCCACTATTCAACAGCCGGCGGCCCAAGCGCAGCCAACAGAACAGAGGAGAGCTCCGTTACCACCAATACCACAGATAACCTGTCTGAGAAGTGCACTCTCTTCTGTAATTGATTTTGTCCCTTCTCGTAAACCAACACGCCCTATACTTTATTCCGGCATTCTACCCAAGAGGGTATGATCACTGTGACGTTAACGTCACAATATTTGAAGGCCACTCATACCATTCGTACATGTACTGTGTATGAGAGAGCACTCAAATTAGACTGCCTGTCTGGGTTTCAGTCCCCAAGTCACCACTCAATAAATTTGCCACAAAGCACTCCAGAAGTGATCTCACCTACCAGCGTGGGAAGTGACCCACCGTTGAGCCAGCCACGGACTTGTGTGCGACCCCCAGTGATCTCTAGGATGAGTAATCTTTTACACCACCTAGCCGGTGCAGTGTCTCGCCAAATATTTGATACCAAGAGAAGTCTCCCCTTGTATCGGATGGCTTAAAACACGTTTCGCTTCAATACATACGATAATCATTCTGCATATAAATACAATTTTTATTTTGCAATAGCACCACAAGTAAATAATTCATACCTTTGTGAGCACGAGCCCTCGAAGCAAACTTGTCCCAAGTATGATAGCAATCATGACTGCATACACTAGCTGGTACTTGGGAAAATCAGGGTTGTCATTGATGTCTTGACTTGTCACTGTCTGGTTGTCCACAAAAATTGTAACATTCTGTACAACATAACATACCACCAGTGACAATTTAGTAGTGTGAAAATACTGACATACAACAGAATTTATACAAATACCATAATGAAACTTCATTATTAGCTCATTTTTCTACACTTCAGCCTAAACATGTAGGTATTTATATTCAGAGGTTTAAATTGAATACAGCGATTTAAATACAAAGTAATCTAATTTTAGTAATGCTAATGTTCAGGGATTTTACATTTTTATATAATTTATACTGTTAACTATTAACATATCAATCCTGCTTGACTTTTAATGAAGCAATATAGTGTACATGCAGGTAAAAACTGATCATATTGTTGATACAGTAATATTATCATACTTTCTATTTTGTCAAAAATAAATTTAAAAACATTAATTTTGTAAGTAAGTATCTGTGTATGTACTACAAATAAATATATATTGGGTATTCTGGGAGAACATGTAAATATGAAAAAGTTTTATTTTAATAAATACAATTTTTTGTGCAACAATATTTTATTACAATTCAACAAGAGCATTGACGCATCGGTGTGGAAACAAGAGTGAAATGTCTACTTTAATTTTGCTGCCAGGTCAGAAAAAATGCTAAAAAATAATGAATATATAAAAAGCTAGCAATCTGTCCTACATGAACATGAAATAAAACAGAAGAAATTAAAATCCACATGTGGTTCCTGCCTGAGGCAGGGTCACGTATGTATGGATGACAGAAAGCTGGCGCTAATCAGAGCCAGTTGCCCAATCCAAGGGCAGATCTTTCCAGCCTGAAGAATGAATGAGGTGAAACAAGATGGAGGTGGAGATACAGCAGAATGCAGATGGGGAAGGAAACTGGAGAGCCCTGAAAAAAAAACCCCACACTCCCCACATAACTACTCTTGTGAAAATACCCCACTAGCCAGGGCCTGGAATCAAATCGGAAACCATAAAATACTGCAGAAAATTGGTGGAAATAATAGCAAATTGTAAATTACGGGAATGTACAAGGAAAGGGTTCTAACACAACATGCAATGACCAACAAATTTGCTGCATACCCCTCCTCCTGCATTAATCCACATGGCCAGCCACCAAGTACTGAATGCTGTGCTGCCAACGTTCAGTAGGAACATTATCACAACACACAGCAGAAGGAAGTATCCACCGGCTGCTGAGATGTAGCGCTGATAGGTCTGCGCTTTAATGCTCCCCCGCTCTACTTTCTCTGCCCCAGTCAGCTGCTGTCCTTCAAGAACACAACATACATAAACATCTCATTACATCATACTTGACTTTATAGTACTTTTCCCCTCATTATTAAGGGAATCCCTAGTAAAACAATGTTTGATGCCACAATGTGAGGTCTGGTTATCAGGAAGTATTACAACACTCTCTCCCAAGGTCAGGACTGCAATATACATTCACGGGAAGACCACCGACTGTAGGGTATTACTACATGTGATGTAGACTAATGGATGAAACAATAACTGCCACTTTGTACTTTTCTCCTTTCCCTTAAAGGAACTGCTAAGGATACGCTCTAAACATGCTATTTTTAATCGCTTTCAAAATTTTTTCTCTCTTTGAATATATTTAATAAGACAACAGTAAAAAGTGGTAGTTGTAGATATAATTGTTTTGCAAAAAAAAGTCATAACGATATTCACAGAGCATTTACTTATTGAGATAATTGTACATGTACAAAGACTTATTTCACTGATAATCATTCATTACAAGTCCCTGAAAGTACATATTTTAAATACCCAGCAGATGTGATATTACTAAATACTTATCCAGAACAAAGAACTTTTCAGTATTATTAGGTATAAAACTTACTGCCCCTTCATGTACTATGTATCAAGATTTGACTGTATCCCATTTGATTTTCTTTTCCCTATGACAGATACAGTATTAAGTGAGAGTTGCACTGTATAGTTACTCACAGAGAGAAGATACAACTTCCTAACTATGATGGACTTCAAAACACTTTACAAGTTCGGTGGCCTAAATTCATCAATGGATCAGCCTCCTCACCACAGGAGATAGTAATGTATTTACATCATAGGCACAACTAAGGAGGAGGGAGGGGGCACTAGGGCACAGCCCCCCCCCCCACCCCCCAACCAAAAATTTCTACGAAAAAGAATAGGAAATAATAAAGTAGTATTATATGCAGGAAATAGCTTTTCAAATTAATTCTACCTACATATGTATTGTTTAAGTGATTATTAATTCTACAAAATTTCCGAGAGTGTAAAGACCTTGCTCTTAATTTAAAATATTTCATAAGCACATTAAGAATGTAAACAAAAACATGGCTGCTGTTGAATTCCATCAGCAAGTGAGATTTCTGCCTCTTTTCTTCAGCACAGAGTTCAACATTGTGGCGCTAGATGGCTCTCTGTGTACAAGCCTGCCAGCAGATGAAGCAATGTGATTTATAGGCGCTGTTTCGGAGCTTTGCTTATAGTCTTTGCTTTTAATGTTAGTGTATTTATAAGTATGCCATCATGAAGAGAGCGAAGAGTTATAGTTTGGACCAGTGGGTAAAAAAACAGAAGCAACAAGAATTAGTCACCGAAAGTGAGACACGTAAAAATGATCGTGATGGCGATATTATGTCTTCTGAAACAGCAGGTATGGAACATGGAAGTGGTTAAAATGTTTGTGTACTCAGGCTTGTGTTAAAGTCCGTGCTTTGCTACAACTGAAATTACCACAATTACTTTAAAGGTAACAGAGAAATGAGAAATACACCTTTCCAATGAGGCCTTGCTCCAATCATATTCATAATTCATACACTGCAATAATACACATAACCATTGCCAACACATATTTACACATTGGAAGGTACACTAAGTTATAGGCTTCCTCTCAGCAAAATTTTGCAGTCCACAAGCATTGACATACACTGAATGTATAATTTCATCCTGGTATATAAAGAAATATAATATTTAAATTAACTATGTTATATAATGTTACAAATGTGTGTAGCTACAGGGCTGGCAGAAAAACAAAAATAAACTACTTTTGGCTAATGGTGAAAGATGTGCATTCAGAGATGCAAAAGTGACAGTTCAGATGCCATAAGTACTGAAATGTGTTCTCTGAAAGCCTTACAAATTGTGCATGAATTTGATGTGGTTTTTTGTAAATAAATTATTTATGAGTGTTGAAAATTACAATATTTGTGTGGTGCATTCAGTGTAAACAGTAGACATGCATATTTAAAACTGTTATGTGCAGTGGAAAATGTACCCTAAATGTTTACACATCCTATAAACTGGTAAAGGTAGCGTTATCTCCTTTGTGGCCAAGTTGTTATATGGTACATGAGGAAGGAGGAAGGCAGGGAGCAGATAGCTGTCAGGGTAACATTCCTCCTTTCCTCACCCCTCTGGCACAACATTGCCACGCTGCGCTGTTGACACACAGTACCATGCTGTTTTATTGTAGTTTAAAAAGACTTTGGCAGTATACTATACTCTTTACGATAATTTTTGTGATCTTGACGACATGTGAAGGCACACACAAAATATTTATACTTAATGTTTCAAAAAGTGTTTCCTACCAAGTTATGCTAAAAATATGAGTGCATGGCTTACAAGGGGGCTGGGGTACCTGGGTAAACATGGTATATGATCCTTTGACACCTACTAAATATTTTTGTACATGAATATTTTGTTGCTTGTCATGTTGACGCCTGCTTGGTTTGCGGGCAGGACGGTTGCATCAAGCTTATTCGCTTTTGGCGCGGATTACTGGTGCGGATTACTGGTACAGGATCAAATTGTTCGCTGTTCAAAGGTTGGCGTGGCAATCAAGGACAGCTTTGGTTAGCTCAGGTATGATGGTCTACGCCTTTTTACCCTTCTTTCTCCTAGTTGCTAGCAGAAAGGCAAAGATAATGGTAAGTTCCAGAGTAATATAGGAGTATCGCAATATCCACACCCAGTTAGGGGCAATTAAAACACTACTGATTGCTTATCACACCTGCAGCTGCAGTGGGAGGTGCCTAGGCAAGGTATAATGGCAGCAATTGCGCTTGGTGGTTAGATGGCATGCATCAATATATAATCACTGTGTTCAATCAAAAAAAATATTAAAAAATTTAACTATAGTCCATTTCCCCATTAGAAGCAACTTTCTCGGAGCCTGGCTAAATATCTACTTGCAGGCCCCTTTCGTATCCTTCCGCCAAATGTGAACAAACATTGCCATGTGACTGCCATGTAGCATCTGTCAAAAGCAATGTTTACATTCCATTGTGTGTGGACATATGTTCGTATACTTTCGCTACACCTAAAAATAAACATTGAAATGTGACTTCTACTTTTATACCTGTCAAATGTGTTGTTTAATGTTTACAACTTTTCAAAGAATTGTCATATTCCAAAAACCATTCCGTATGAATAACAGTTTAGGGCTCTAACATTATTTAGGTCAGCTTTATTAAGGTTTTAAAAATGCCTGAATTGACGACAGTTCTTATAATTATTTTATATTAACATATTTGTTTTTCATGACATAGCTCAATACATGTAATGCACATTAGTATTTTGCCGTGACTGTGTTTAAAACTGTTACAACTGCAGAGGTAAAGGGCTGTACTAATTATCCTTTTGTTATTAATGTGTGTTGGGTCATTTCTTTAAAAGGATGACCTCAGTTGGAATAAATATTAAAACGACGGAACAACCAGTCAAACGAAAAAGGCACATAAAATCTAAGCACGCAACTCGTGTTGCTCATTTTTGTCACACAAACTTTAAAAGATAGCGGTGAACATGCACACAAATAAGCCTACTATAACTTTTATTCTACTCATATTTCTATGTATTGCTACTTACTGTTTATTAGGTTTATTGAAATTTATCGGGCTAGGCTTAGTATTTTTCTTCTGGGATTGTGGCAAATTACGTTACACGACTGTGTTTCAAACCCCTTAGGGCAAAGGTACAACGTTGTGATAAATAAACAGACATGAATGTAAATTAATAACTTCGTCATAAGAACAGTTCACATTTAAAACGTATAAATAGTGCTAATCAAATATTTAAAATCACGCACACACATGGCCAGCATATCGACGATGATACACAAAGGCACATCATTTCACAGATGCAATGATTAATGAAACACACATCACAGTATATTTATTACTGCCGTGGAAACACAGATTTATCACATCGTAACTTGTCTAGGTAGGTATAAAAAAGACAATGTCTACAAACGTGATGTATTCATTTGAAGTATTTTTCGGAGTAAGAAAAATTTTTCAATTGCTTTCTCGCTCAATAAAACAGTACTATACCATTATGGCCTACTCACAATAATTTCTGCTGTTATTTTGAACTGTAAAAATGTGATATGTTGCCATCGGGGCTACTTAAATATTTCGATAGGCACCGTTTAATTTACAAATAGCATACTAAAAAACTAGGTTAAAATAATATTTTAACTGTGAACTATTTCTTACTGGTCATTGCCAACACATCGCTGCACTCGCTATTGTTAATTTGAATTTTAAAAAGAAATAAATATTACAAGTTATAGAAGATATTAAGGTAAAGGTTCATTTATTCAGTAATACAGTAATCTAAAGTTAATCACAGTGTTATATATTTGTGGAATACAGGCTATTAAAAAACCAGGTGACATGTTATGCCTAGAGTGTTTTTTCAAAGGTTGATTTTCATAGTTGCTTCCAATCGGGAATGGACTATAGAATAATTTTTTACAATTTTTATATACTTAAAATTTTAATTTTAGGTAATGAACAGGTGATTTCTTTTTCACACACCTTTTAAATTTTTTTCTTTATTACAACAATTATGGTTCACACAAATCCAGCAATGATATAACATACATAATTACCGTATTTACTGGAAAGGAAGAAGAGGTTTTTTGACAGAAAAGGAATAGAAAAAATATAAGGGGTTGTTTACAATTCGGGGTCCGCTTCAATTCAAAACCTAAGGCACATATACCATAAATGTGCAACACTGCTAGTTCAGTATTTAATTTTGTGTTACATGCACAAAATTACTAAGGGCTTCTATTTATAATTATTTACTAAGGTAGCAGTTAGTCCTCCAAAATTGGTGTGCGATGAGACAGAGGATTTTGAAAAAGGCTTTTCATGCTTAAATACCATGTGTCCTATGGTTGTACTATTTTTGTAGTGCTGAGATTGTAGCTGTCAACTTTGACTAGGGTCCCGTTATCTGATGTCACCCTGCCCTAAAGAGGATGCGCTTTGCTGGGAAACAAAATGGTTCAAGTCACAAATATTTATAACACCCAAAAAAGTTTTGCAGTGTAAGAAAGATGATGCTACCATACAGCCAGGTTAGACACGCCTATTTAATTGTGATTAGCTTTTCTTTAAAAGTAAATTAATTACATCATATTATTCATATAATAGTATTTATTCTTGAAGGGTTTGTCATAAATTCATAAAAAAAATACTTTCAACCTAAATAATTTTTTCAGCACTTCACAGGGGTAGACTTGAATTCAGGTTTAAATATTTTTCACTCAAAAATATTTTTTTAGATAGGTGTCATCACAGATTTAGAGTTATCTTCCTTTCGGGTAAATACGGTACATGATAAATTACAATATATGGAAGTACTGCTACCAAAATTTTTATTTCTTGTGCAGTGGTCACAATCAATACTTTTAGCCAGTGTGATTTCCAAACGTAACTAAATATTCACCATACCAACAACCTACTCTAGTGGTTCTATTTATGCATTCAAACTTTCAAACACAAGCAGATGAACAACAGGTATCAAACCAGTGTCACTGAGTTCCCATATACACAAGTCAACTACTTTGTCCACAAAATGCAACATAATGAAAACTAATGAAACAAAATGAAAACACGATAAACTAACGAAAAAATAAAATAAAATTAATGTACAATACCTGCAGTGTTCAAGTTCTGAGTTGCTTCCTCTATGCTGGCAACTGAACTAACGCTGCTTCTATGTAGCATGTCTGCTGATAATTCTCCACCTGCTTCATCACTGCTCAGAATGCAAGAATAACCATTTCATTAGCTCAAAATCTGTAACTCTCCTAACTCATTGTGATAGGTTTAAATCTGCATTCATAGAGAGTTTCAAATCTTTTGATGCAGCAATCAATCACTAAATATGATTCCAGACAGAGAGTTGTACCTAGAATGACTTTCTGTGCTGGTGCTATACTGCTTAACATTTTTCCAGTCTAATTTCAAGAACAGTTTAATACCGATCTATGTTGTTTGCCAAGTCTAGTACAGCAACTGTTGACTGCATTTAAAGCAGCCACAGTACAAACATTGCTACAGATCTTCCCAAGTCAGCCCTTGGCCCAGGATGGATGCCTTCCCTGCATTTCTTATCCCTATAGGCTGTTCACGTTAAACTGAGCACTTCTGAGAACCCTGCTGAAGATCTACTTGTATGCACATTGCATATGCTACCCACATATGTACTAATATGTATTAACATTGCCATGGGTCTGATCACTTTACTTACACATTGGTCAAGTGAAACTGTAAAATTATTAGAAAAGTTAACATTTTACGAATTTGCTAAATTTTACACTTACCTGCATAAAAAAAAATACAGAAAGTAAAATTAATCACTTCAGTATTCTGATGTGTGATGTTTACTGGCTAACATGATAAATAACTTTGATTAATCTATGCGCTTCACTCTACAGCGCATTGAACGGGGTTTGGAAGTGTATAATTTTTACCAGAGCACAAACAGGATTTTCCCTGTACGTTTCACCAGCATCAGCTGGTCAGTACGCAAGCCTAGCCCAGCCTTCCCTTGCGAAGATGCCAACAATTGATTACCAGCGGTTGAGCCATTGCTGCAACCCAGAGGAAGTTCAAGGGTGCACCGAGGGCGAGCACCACCTGCCAACAATGGCTGCCCTTAGCTCCGCCCGTGATGCTTGCGCATCTCAATGCGTACCACCAGGGCAGGCGAGCCCTCAGCCGGAGGGAGATATTGCCATGCACTGTCTGGAAACGCCAGTTGTTCCCGTCAGCTCTTCTGAGAGCCACGCAACATTGGCAGCTTGCTCTACCGCCTCATGTGTTAGAGCTCTCTGACCAATCACTGCCTACACTGCCTAGAGGCTCTTCAGCATCGCCTTTGCCTATGGCCAGATCTTCCAGGAGCCCTTCCCTGCGATGCCTTTCAGAAGTCGCTTGCCCCTTGCAATGACTACCCCATGCTTCCTTCAAGAAGTGGGCACCCTAAGTCCCTTCAGGACACATCGTAGACAGGGAAAGTTGAAATTAACTACCTAGTCAAAACTGCTATCCTTAGCCTAGAACCAGGTCCCCTTCACCTGAATAGCATAGTTTACTACATCCGGTTAGTTAAAGGTAGTCAGGAGATAGTACGGGCCACCATGTTTTATTCCTCGTGGAATAAACACATTCTTAACCTATCTTGTTCTCTCATTTTCTGTGAGTACTACGATAAATCCATAGCAGACACCACGTCCCGTAAGTGAAAAGCAGGAGACTGGGGGGTTTTAACAATACAATTTTACAGCCTAGTGTAGGACTGCGGGCTCCCCCTCAAGGAATTGTACATTGGGAAACACACACCATTCAATGGCCACCCGTTCAGTGCACCATGTGTACCAAACGGTAGAGCCACAACCACTAGTCATACCCCTACTAGAGAGGAGAAGTCGCCAGACTAGTGTACACCCATCTACCGCACCACTTGTGTTGCCGGAGGGAGTGTTTGGTTGGTTCTGGGACAGATCTGTCCACTCTAGAGGCTCACCCGTCAAAGCTATTGGGACATCTCTAAAAAAAACCTGCTCTTCAACCACCGCACCGTTTGTGTTGCCGATTGGAGAATAAGGTTATACTCGGTGCCAGACCAGTGTGCCTACACTGCAGAACACACTTAGATAGGGAACTGCACGTCGCCTGCTCCTATCTCACTAGTCAAGGTTTAGAACCTGATGCCCTTTACTAAGAGAGGTGGGAAGGACCTGAAGGAGAGGAAGGCTACCTCTACCTACCAGTCTACCTGGAGCTGCACCCAGTCCAGTAAGGCACTTCGCCAACAGACACCCCGGCAATGACCTTAAGCTGCCCGTCAGTCGGTGGGGCTTCACCCCCACCTCCCTCCCCTTCTCTGTTTCAGACTCCCCGGTAGGTTCCAAGGACACCACACCCTGTCGTAGCTGCCATCCAATGTGGAGAGAAGATGCCTACTGGGTTGGCCTGCCCTTGGTTCTCCGTATGCCGCTACCGCAGCCAGCCAAGGACTGTTGCCAACAGCAGCAGACACAGTTCCCGCCGCAGCAGCTCATGGGGGCAGCAAGGTACCACCAGAAGTCGCACCACCACCAGTAAATCTGCAGCTCCAACCAGCCAGCCAAGCGCCGGAGTAAGTATACAACCGACCCCAAAGCCAGTAGCCCTGCCAATTGCCAGACCATCAACAGACTTTGTGCCTAACTGTCAGCCGACACGGCCCACACTCTACACAGGCTGTGCACTGGTACACAAGTAAAACAATCACAAGTCTCCCTCAGTAAGTGCTCCCGGCCAGCACTAACAAAGTCACTATTTCGAGATGTAGAGACTCATTGCCCATACCCAAATAGCATCATGCGTCAAGAAGTAGGTAGGAACTTTCTTGGTGCCCAACGTGGGGTAATAGCATTTGGCAAATCAAGTAGCAAAAACAGAACTAGGCCAACACGACCAGAGATTGGCGAGACTAGTCAGACTGCCAAATCTAGCCAGACAACTGACTTCGGGGAGTCCTTAATAACTTTGTGGCACCCAACTACCAAACTATCCATGTCTGTTAGTGAAAGTCAGCCTACAAGATGCCCACAAGGCCATAGTGGCAGAAGCTCAAGAAAAGCAATGCCATTCACCACACTAAACTCGGCATCCACCCCCACTAAACTTTGCATCCATCAAACTAGACTCTGGAGCAACCCCACTACTCAGCATCCACCCCCCACTAAATCCACACCCACTACACTCAGCATCCACACCCGCTAGATTCGGCATCCACCCCCACTAGACTCACCATCCACCCTCGCTAGACTCGCCACCCACCCCCACTAACCTCTGCATCCATCCCCACTAGACTCTGCATCCACAGTTACTTGACTCGGGCATCTACCTACACTAGACTCTACCTCCATTTCTCCTTGACTGCCACCATTTGACTCTAATCCTCACTCATTTATTGTCTCTTTCAGTTATACTGGTTCCTTTGAGAACATACAAGATAAACTGAATAACCAACTGTCATATCTCAACTTCTAAACTTTCAATCCACTTTCATAACACAATACTGTAATATAATAAAAAGCATTAAAAATACTGTAGTAAATAACTCACTTGAAATTCTGATCAGACTCAACCATGCTTGCATGCATCATGGTGTAGTACTCCTGGTGTTGGTCCATAAGTTCTACATGGCTCCCATGCTCCACCACATGACCATCTTTCATCACAAACACCTCATTACAGTGTTTCAGATACTGTAAACAAATACAAAACTATAATGTTCTGTCTATTAAAACAACTAGCTTATGGACGGTAAAAAATTAATAAAAGATACCTTAATATCAACATTTTACCTTAAATTACACTTTTTTTTTTTTTCTAATTTAGTAGAAACTCAAAGTTAGTTGCATTTTAAGATACTGAGAACTTTATCAGAAACAGCATCAGAAATAGCTGCATCCCACAAACTATGATTACGTATACTGTACCTACCTTAATTACTTGCGTATGGGTTGCACATTCTATGCCAATTCTAAGTGTCAAAAATAGGGTACCACTGCCATGCAAGTTTTTCAGTTCAGGTATTGACCTATATATGCGACCCACATATGAGGGCAACACTTTTGAAGAAGAAAAGTAGCTACTTGGTTGAAAACTACAGATGCAACCCTTAAATAAGGGCAACCCTTCTGCGAATAAATACGGGTAATTAAAAACAATAACAAGAGGTATGCACCTGGACCTGATGAGTAACAAACACAACAGTCTTGTCCTTCAGAGCAGTTCGTATACATTTCTCAAAAAGGTGAACTCCAACTTGAGCATCGACCGCACTTAACGGGTCATCGAGGAAGTATATGTCCCTGTAAATGAAGTAAATAGATCTGAAAATACTCATCATCAGTAACACTACAATAAGCAAATATTTTTATGTAGTTCATAAATACTGTGTTTGTATACCATCTATTTGTATCAACAGTTAAAAGATGTATATATCAACAACACTGATGACAAATATCATAACTGATTATAACTTAAATCTAACAGATTCCACTTTTAAACAAACCTTGGACTCAGGAAATCCAATATTACTGTACATATTTTCGGTAAAAAAAACTGTCAATAAATTTGTCTTTGATTTCATAAGAACATTAGTGAAACGCATTTTTCACACGTCTCAAGGAACCTGTTAAAAATGTTGTGAAATGCAGGGGAGAAAAATTATGCTGCACCAGATTTGTGTAGGACTAGAGAAAATAGATGTGAAATACAGGGAAATGTAAAATCTGGGAATATAGAAAGAGGTTCTATTATATTTTTGTTTTTATTGCTCTATGAAGTGAAGGATATTTCGTTGAAAAGCTAACAAACATGTGGCCAACATTTTAATCCTAACAGCCAAAAAAATTGTAAAAATCTAGTAGAACAAGTTCGTAAATTTTTGGTCTTCATGCGAGATTTAAACTTACACCATTTTATTATAAATTGTTTTTTTTTTTTTTTTTTAATTTTATAAACAATCATGGGGGAGTTTCTGAAAGACATTTGTAATGATACTGGCTTCCAGATGGAGTGATGGGCCATTACCCAAACAGCTATGGGTTGGACAACTTCACTCTAAACCAAGAAATACATGAAATGCCATGTAAATCAGAAAGTATTTATAGTGCAGTACCTGTTGGCATACAGTGCTCTTGCCAAGCACACTCGTTGCTTCTGACCACCAGAAAGATTAATACCTCTTTCACCAATCTCAGTTTCATCACCCCCAGGCAACAAGTTGATATCCTCCGTCAAACAACAGTAGTACAGCACATCGTAGTACCTGCAGCAAACACTCGACATCAACAAAGTACTGCAGCTTACGTCAACTACCAGGGAAAACTGTCTTTCCAATTTCAAAAAATTTTACAACTATGTACCACAGTCATAGTATGATGAAATATCTGTTACACATCAGTACAGACCAGCTTTAACAAAAGCACCAGTGGTATGTGTAACATTTTGATGCATTATGGTATGTGTAGTAAGTAGACATACTAGTTTTAAAATTAAATAACCAACAAATAAGGCAGTAAGGTAGGAACACCTGTACAACAGAACTGACACCTCCAAAATAAAAGATTACATTGATAAAGCTCTTCACTAACTGGTGATAGACACACACGTTACAAAACAAAAACTTAAAAATACAATACAAAAGAAACTAGAATGAGCATTAATATCACAACAAAGTAGAAAAATACAATTATTATATAAAATAATACAAATTTGTAACAGGGTATATAAAACATCTTAACCCTAATTCCTTCAAAATGTCTTAGTATAATCTTACTGTGAAGTTAAAATAAATTGGTACCTAAAACTTAAACATCAAAATGGTGCATTGTATTTAACAACATTCTGCATGTTGGTATCATTCAAATGAATTTTTATGAAGTAGATACTGTTTGTCGTCGACACAATATTATATATGCACAAACAAACTACCGGTAGTATTGATTTTTGACACAAAACGTTGACGGGTGGAATTATATCACTCTCCCTTGTTACGAATGGACACTATATTATGTTATAATATCTTTAATTCATAGCTTTGTGCTCACTTGCTACTGAAGCCATGAGTGAAATAATGGTCAACTTAAATAAAAATGAATGTTGTATATTTTCACTAATACATTAGTTCACACAAATCCCTGTAATTAGTAAATGCAATGCAAAGTAAATTACAAGTTTTAAAATTAAAGTGTTATGAAAACCATTAATTACAAAAAGTACATACAAAATGTTGAGTAAAATAACAGGGTCCGAGAACACTATTTAAAAATATTGCATTATTCCATGAAAACATTTATTATACACAGTAAAATGTGAAGTTCGCTTAGATAGTTATTAATTATTCAATCAAAAAAAATAATTTAAAAAATGCACAAATACTGAATAAAGGTTGATGATAAAAACAAAAAAAGTGGAAAAGTTTCATAGGTTGATGGCATTGATGCTTAAATCACAAAATAAAATTTGTTAAATTTTTTTTTAAAATAAAGAAACACAAATTATGGAAATTATCTTTTTGTTTTGGCATACATATATATGAGTTTACATGCAAAGGCCTACACACTAATGTTAAAGTTTATACATAAAACAGCAAATTTGGAGAATACTTACCTGCCATACGTCTTTTCAGCACTCTTGTTATTTTTGTACCAAGTTGATGTTTGAGCAGGCAAAACAATGTGGAAAATACAAAACTACACTCATAACATTGAGCCGAATATAAATGAAACACTAACCTTTTGGATCGAAACTTTTCTCCAAACAGAATGTTATCTTTAAGCGTGGCATTCAGGATCCAGGGCTCCTGGCTGACAAAGGCACAGGAACCATCTCTCGCCACGTGACCTGTGGTTATTCTCATCTGACCAAGTACCGCCAACAGTAAAGAAGACTTGCCTGATCCGACCTGGCCGCACACACCCACAAGTTGACCCTGGGGAAGACACGAATAAAGTAACATATATAGTACACACACACCAGTGCAAAAAATGTTCGCTGTATCTCTCCTAACCTCATTTTGTAATATTTTCAAATGTTAAAATGAATTTCTGATGATGGAACTTACAGCGTGACATACTTTAGTGAAGCCCCAGGAAATATATGAACTAATGTTCTCCTTCTCTCTCACACACACCAGCCCTCCCTACACCTCCATTTGCCTCATCTCCTTCCAGCCAAAAGCCAACAAGTGGCTGTATCTAATACCTGTGCGTAGTCACATCAGTTGTAAAGTGGTGTTAACCGTTGTGGCAACATGTTTGTTTTCCATCCAGTTTCGTGTCACGCACATTTACCCGCAAGCTATAAGTATTATCCCCATTTTATGTCATAATGTGACTCGCAATATACATACTTGTTGTCTTTGCTAGATCAGCAACTGTTTGTCAATAACTTGTATACGTGTGCACCAGGACATTTTATTTACCTTTTGTAATATTTGCAATGACTGCAAAACATAAAAGCAATATGCCTGTGCATAGCAAAGTTAGAGAAATTGTTAGACGTGTAATATAGTTTTGTGATAGCGAAAAGGAAGGTGGTAATGTGATGATTTCTATTCAGTGTGCAACAAAAAGTGCCTCAGCTGCAACCGGGAAATCATAAGCTTTTATTAAAAGGATTCGTAAAGAGGGCAGTATAGCATCTAGCAGCGGAATAAATCTGTCAACTCCTGGTATGAAGAGAATAACTGCAGTCACAAGAATTTGGTTTGATTCATTTGATGATGGAGTGGTGCGAAGAAAAGTGCAAGCGTTTTTACGAGAAAAAAAAAAAAAAAAAAAAAAAAAACCAAACTAAAGAACTTGCAGACAGTGTTGGCAAAAGAAATTGATTTCAGAGGTAGTAGAGAAACTTTGCAAAAATTAATCAAAGCAATGGGATTCAAATTTGAAAAAAAGTAAAAATAAGCGGTTATTGTTAGTGGAAAGAAACAATATTGTCGTATGGTGAGCAAAATATCTACGAGCTATAAGGAAAAATGACAGACAAGGCAAAAGTGACTTGTGACGTGCAGTAACACTCTGCATTCCTTTCATCCAACTTTTGCAAGTGGTGGACGGAACTTTTGAGCAGCACATGTCACTTCCTCGCTGAGACCTGGATGTAGCACCCACAAGAGGTTGATCAGGCCTACGTGGTTCCAGCCTCTATCTGGCCTTTGCAAGTGGTGGACGGAACTTTTGAGCAGTACACGTCACTTCCTTGCTGAGACCTGGATGTAGCACCCACAAGAGGTTGATCAGGCCTAAGTGGTTCCAGCCCCTATCTGACCTTTGCAAGTGGTGGACGGAACTTTTGAGCAGCACACATCACTTCCTCGCTGAGACCTGGATGTAGCACCCACATGAGGTTGATCAGGCCTAAGTGGTTCCAGCCCCTATCTGACCTTTGCAAGTGGTGGCGGAGTATGGAACACCTGGTCTTGTCAATTCTCTTAGTGGATTAGAGTACCTTGTGCTTTTTTGCATAGCTGAAGGTCTACTGATTGGCAGAGCTCAGTTTGCCTTTTAGTGGTGTGTGTATCTACCTCAGTGGTTTACGCGGCTACCGGCTTTCCCTCTATGGCGTAATTACTTTTAAGTTTACTAAGTGAAAAAGGGTTAATTGACATATTCAATAAGAAGAATGAAACTCTCAAGATTACGCTAAAATTACGTATTTTATTATAGGTATCTAGAAAACAGAATGATGCCACACTAACTCCTATTGGAATAACATAAGTTACGGAAGATGAGCCTATCGTTAAATCCAGGTGAAGTCAACCTAGGCAAGAGCTAGGAGTAACGTGAATAAACTGGCAAATTAAATAACTTCAATAGTTAACACATGTAACAGAGCCTAACTATCAAATGAGGGGTGTTCTTAAGGAACCTTTGAACTGCAACTACCAAAGGAGTAGTTGACGTAGCTGCACCGTCCGGTGGGCTGCAGAGGTCCAAAAGGGATGTCGATATAACCTGCTACCAAAGGAGTTTCGGGTAGTTACCAGAAGGTGGAGCGGTAGGCGAGAAGCGGCATCTTCGGGAGCCTTTTGCCGGGTGGAGTACGCAGAAGCTTGGGATCTGCGGTGGCAGCAGAGGTGGGTCAGCTGCTGCTGAAGTGTTGAGCTGCTGATCAGTTGATATCTTCTAACTGGTAGAGATCCCAGCCCTTTCAAGCGGTAGGATCTCTGAAGTACCAGTGGTCGTGCACCCCAATGACTGCCTCCAGCCTTTGCAAGCAGTGGAGGAACAGAGACTCTCTGAGTTAGGGATTGGTAGCCCTTATATACTGTTTACAGCTGGAAGCTTGGAAGGCAGGGGTGCAGGGGAAAGTAGCCTTGCACTCGGGGGTTGCAACCTCTGGTTCTGAAGCAGCGCTATTAATTACTTATCTCCCCTGCGGGAGGCGTGATCCTTTCAAATTGCCTATGCTGGAGGCTGAAGCTGCTGGCGAAGACTGGATGCTGCCCTCCAATGGCGAGCTGTGGAACTAACATGACTTTCCTGGAGGGTGTGTGTGTCTAAGTCAAAAGTACAATTCTACGTCGGGGGTTGGGTACTGGTGTGACAGCTTCTTGGAGTTTCTTGGCGAACAGTACAATCTCGGACCAAGAGTCTGTAGTCTCTCTTAACGTGCACCAACATACCATGTAGGCACGTGTCCTGTTGCACTGTTATGGAGTAATGACTTGCCCTTGTACGAGCAGCTAGCTCGAAGATGGGGAGAAGTTGGCAAGTAGAGTGTGCATTACAAATGTGCACAAATGCATCATGCGTCAAGGGAAACATGAGAAGAGGCACTTTGAGAAAAAACCTTGCTGAATTAGACAATGTCATCCTGTAAATACAAACGTAGGTGAAAGCGTTGGCTCTGGCAGAGGTTGATAACTGCCTACAAGTGTAACTTATTAGAGAGACAGCAGCACGGGTGGACACTGTGGCTACGCAGAATAAAAACCTCTTTCTGACAAACTAATACTTGAAGTGTTTTAAGCCACCTGGTACACTAACACCAAGTCAGGTGTACCCAGAAAGAGTTTAACACCAGCCCGTCCCTATATGGGCGGTGTGAGAGGATTAGAACCTCGGTACCCATTCTATTTAGAAGGTACGAAAGTAAAGAGAAAGTGGAAATGGGACCCTTATACTTCAACAGGATTCGCACACAAGTCCTGCATTAGCTCGTTGGAGAGGTGGGTATCCCCACACTGGTGTGTTTTATTTATTAGGAACCTTGCGAGTGTTCTGGCATGTCAGAAGCTTGGGGATTACAACCCCGAGGGTGAAATTCACTTCCGGAGATCTGAGGTACGCAGTCTGGACTTTCATGGAATAGGTGGCCTTCAAATACAAATCCAAAATGCCAGTATCGCAGGGGGCATGCTCCAAGGATACTCTATTATCGCTTGGGCAATATTCTGGTATACAGTATGGGCCTTGTTGGCTCGCAAGCAAGGACAAAATCTACAGATACAGGGACTGTGATCTGCAGACTCTTTACCTGCTCTCCACTCAGCGTAAGCACCCACCTCTTTGCTGGCTGCAGCCGAGGTGCATCTGGTGGCTGAACAGTGGCCAATGCTGGCTACAGCAGAACGGTGCTGTTACTACTGGTGGGTGTCTGAGATGGGGGTGGAGGAATGGCTGTGTAGGATTTGGGTAGTAGCTCGTGATCAAGTCCCACTATGTCTTGTTTGAAAAGTACAATTAATAGGTTTTCTAAAGATACTCTACTTGGTAATCTAATAGGTGGTTTGAATAACTAATTCTTCTCTGTATCATCAGTATTTGGTGGTTGCTGAATCTGAGCCTCGAGTTCCTTAGGGGCTTCCTTTAACTTGATCTTTTGACCACTTCTGTGTGGTAACAGCATAAGGCTGAATTAGTAAACTGACAAAAGCACAACAGCACAACGTAAGATGAAGCTGGGTATGGTAGCGGTCCTACAGTGTACTTCTAGGAGAACAGCTTGTCCAGTGTGATCCACCGTATAGCTCCAGTTCAGCCATTCACCAGCCAAGACGGAACTATAGGGCCAGGACCCTCACGTAAACAGTTGTGTTACCCAGGTGTTAGGTATTCCTCATGAATGGTGCCTCCGAAGATCGTCCACTGCAATACAATTTGCATTACCTTGGCAGAACTCGGGCTACCGCTAGGTTGTTTGGTGTATTTGCCGTTTGGCGAATGCGCAAGTGCTGATTTTACCTTACACGTGCCAAAAGAAAATAATGAGCAAAGAATTATTAGCAACCAACCAATATGATTAAAATCACTATTCAAATTACTTATACGCATATAAGGAATGTTCAATAATAACAAATGAAAAGATTAATATACCCTGTATTAATACGCTTTTACTTTAAACATACTGAAAAGAAAATGAGGCTTACCTACACATGGAGTCACTCTCTCCTCAATACTATGAAAAGAAATTATATTTTCATATTTAAAAAGTTAAATTTAATTACGTTAACAACCAGGTGAAGGCAACCTGGATACAATACCTAAACTGGTATGATGTATGTTTGATTGACTTGGGAGAAATTAGTTTGTGAACAAAATAAGTCCAATTATTAATTCCTAATCAATTAATTGGGTTTATCCGGAAGGAGACCTAAAGTGTGGTAAGTCAATAGGGGCGCTTCACCCAAGTGGTGAAGATGTGACTGGGCTAGGGCCTTAAGGGTCGTCCAAAGGGGATGTTGTCGCTGTGACCTTCAATATCTGGTAGCAGAGAAGAAGGAAGAAGTGGAGAAACTGATTAGGACAACATCTTGTTGGACCCTCTGGTAGTCATCGACGACGCTGGTAGCTGTTGGAGGAGGCCGAAGAGGTTGAGAGCTTCTGAATGGTGACGGCCCTCCAATGTTGCTGGAGGCGGCCCGGCCGAAGAGGTTGAAGGCCCTCTGGTTGATGCTGGTCCTCCGGAGCTAGGTGGCATCGTCGTCATCATCGACCATTGGAACTGCCGCAGTCACCGCCACAGGTGAGGACTCTGCCCAGTGCTAACAACAACTGCTTTCACAGCCAAGAAGGTGCAGCAGAAGTCACTCCTGAGGCGTAGGCTGAGGCGCCTTTTATATACTCATTCTTCCAGCTTCTAGGCGCTCAGAGGGGTGCGGGGGAATTAGCCCCACCTCTCGGGGGTGGAGCATATGTTGTCACACTTGGGTCCCAGGATCCTTATCTGGAGCAGCGCAAGGGATTGACACATCCTGCCCTTATGCACTCATGGAGACCGTGACTTTCTGCTGGAAGGTTCGCTACCCTACAGCAGTGCGAAGTTTGAATTGTGCGCTGTTCTTCTAGCGGGAGCGGCAAAGTTATGTGGGCTGCTTCATGACGTGACGGCTTCTGGTAGAGTTTAGGTGATGGTAAAAGCAGAGAGCACGTGGTTGGAGGTTATGTTGAGGCTCTATTAACTTGGTAGTACCACCTGTTCTGCCTCCATTACCGTGTTTTCTTGCAGGTGACTTGCTCGGAAATTGTTGCAACTTTTGGATGGAGCGAAATCATTCATTTAAGCTGTGCTTTCTCCAAGCGTGAAATGCATCATGCTATAAGTACAAATGATTATAGGCAGTTGAGAAACATATCTGAGAACTACGATGCTGGGAACTGGCCCAGAAATATATCAATAAATTCAAACAGCAACGTAACCTAAACATTACATAATCCATATTCCACATTTTTAATTTCCCGCTGTACCCTAGTTTGCTTCCTGGCCTCTAGGTTCACTGATTGCCAACCACCACTCAACTGACTACAGTGTCCCATCACTCGCTGCTTAAAGAAACTGGCCTAATCAGTGAAACGTTATTAACTGCGCATCTACATTTAAAATGTGTTCATTCAACTTTGTGTGCGTGTATGTCTATCCATGAGTGCTGCCCCGTGAGTACTCTCTCTCTCATGTAACTTGGCAAAGCTTTGACAGTTCGACGAAACTAGCACCAGTGTGTTTACTTTTTGTTTATGTATCAAGTGGCAGCTGTATATTTTACTAACATGCTCTCAACTAATCCATTTATAATTGTACTACTAAACAAATTTTAAGGTATTTTTGGACTGAAATATTTCTAAATAATTAGTAGGTTATAAAAGTAAAAAAGGAAACATTGTAAAAACTGAAATATTTGTTACCTCCTTTTTTAATTTATTAGAGACAGTGAATTTGTGTTAAAATTTGCGAGATGGTAATTGTAGTTCTTACCAAACATTGGATGTTACATCTAATATGTTAAGACTGGAAATAAAAGTAATTCCGGGAACTTGCTTGACCAACGCACTTTCAGTTTCATTTGCCAACAAACAACTCACCAACGACTTTTGCAAAGCAGTTGCTCTGCTATTACCAATACTAAACAGCTGGAGTTGGAGATATGTAGCATGGAAAAACATACAAATTGCTTAAAAACTACTCACGCATGTTCCACATCTTTTTATTAATACAGTACAACAAAACACAAAAAAAAAGTGTTATTTTACACAATAAAGCTATTTTTTTCTGGCTAGTAGTGTTTGGGAGCTCGCTGACAGATGGTGTGGCAGGGCATGTTGTGAGCCAAGCATTTTTCTCAACAGGTAGCAGCACGTTGGCCTGCCTCTTGATCCTGCCTGTTTAAAGTTCACTTTTCTCCTATTACTGGCCCGAAATGACACACGTTTGAAATATATTTTGTCAAATTATTTTTAAAATAATTCAAGAATACCATACAATATTTCTGTACACTTTTAGAATCAATAACAAGCATGTATGGATGACATGGTGAGTGGGGATACGATGTACTCCCAATATTTGAAGTTGTGTTTCATTTGAATATGAACTGTTTTAATTTGCATTTTATTTTGAACACTTCTACATATTACTACTTTAGCACAAAGTTTAGTTTGTAACACTAACAACAGCTGTTTTTTGACCATGTAAAATATAATGTATTAATTAATCTAGGAACTCTTTCTTATCCACGTAATTGCTACTTGTCTGATGTGCATTTGCAGTGGAGTCAGAATAACCAACGTAATATTAATTTTCATTTGTTCATGCATCAGCTGATACAGGATTTTGTAAATGACACATTGTTTGTTTCATATACGTCAAGTTGCCACTCACTGTCTGTCATGATCTTGCCAAGTTATATGAGACAGAGAGTACTTGTGTTTTCTGTCTACTTTTTAAAAATGTAATCTGACACAAAACAAAATTGTAACAAAATGATAAATACTACACACTGACAATTTTTGACATTAGTGTACAGTAAGAAAAGTTACCTGCCTCCACAGCAAAGCATATACTATTAGCAAAGGCAGAATATAGACAAGAAAAAGTCACCTTTCCAACATGTACGTTGATGTCGAACAGAACATTGACATACTGCATCTCGCCATCAGCTGATGGCTGCAAATGCTCCCTTTCAAGTTTGGTTCCTGGCACTTCCTTCCTACAGAAAATAAGCACAGTAAGTCTACCTAAAAAGTTTTATTGTATAACGGTTGTTAATGGTAAACTGAGCACATTTGAAAGCCTTGTTAAAGATCCACATGTATGCACATTATTCTTCCACCATTTGTAAAATTAACATTGCCATAGGTCTGATCACTTTATTAATGTGTCAGTTACGTGAAACTGTGAAATTATTTTACACATTTGCTAACATTTACTTGCTTTTGAAAAACAGAGAGCAAAATAAGACATTTTAGTACTCATAAATGTTCATTTTACACATTTAATTAAAGATTTAGAAATGGAACTACTTTCTCTCCTTCCTAACCCTCTATATTGGATATTTGCCAATCAATATGTTTGTTAAAATTTATGCAGGATCAGGTATCTAGTGACATTTTTCAAAAGTTGATTTTAAAATTGACACATAAACTTAGTGGTCTACCTCAAAAGTGAGACAGAGAGAGCCCTAAATATTTCCATTGAACACTTTAGAACTTCTTGTTGATTTTTAAATGACATAGATACATCAGTTACAAATTTAATTAAATCACTCACATAAAAATATAAATTTTATTTTAACTCAATTCATATCAGTAATAAAAGCCTTAGAGTATATGATGAAGGTAAATATGTACACTCATCGCCATAAAAACGTGTGCACCAAGATTTGATTCAAACAAAATTTTATTATTGTGATGGCACAGACCACAAATAAAGAAGTGATAACAAAATTAATTAATCAGGATAACATTTTGCCCATCTGCAGCACAGAACAAGGGCACTTTTAATATCTTGTCAGACCACCTTGTGACTGGATACATGCAATAATACAATTAGACATGGAATCATATGCTGTAAGTCATCCTGCAGCAAATTTGCCCACAGTTACTGCAAACTGTGTTCCAAATCACAAGCACTTCAACATGGAAGAAGCTGGTATCCCATATGTTTTCAAAAATGTTAGAATGAGCGACAAATCAGATGAATGAGAAAGGCCATAAAAGTTACACAACATGACCAAAACAGAGCTATTGGCAAGTGAGTCATTGGTTGTTGAGGGGAATCCAACGAGGTTATTAGCATTCATAAATGATTAAATTGGAGAAAACAGTAAAAAATTGTAATAAGACATTAAGTTATAGGAAAAAATGAAACAATGAAAACACAATGGCAAATACTAAAAGAAACTGCAGAAATTTGCACAAGGCAAATGAAAAATCAGAAGTAAAATGCACAACTGTGCAAAAAAAGACATCACAAAATACAAGACACAATAGATAAAAAAAGAAATCACAACAAATTAAAAGGAAATCACAACAAATAAAAAAGATGCATAGCACAGAAAAATGAGAACACACAGCTCACAGATATTCTTTCATCACAGAACATTTGCAGCAGCCGGTCAGGTAAGTTGAAAATATGGCGGGCCTGGTAAAACTTGCGATGCTCGAAAACAATGAGGCAAACAGTCAGTGGAATGCCAAAGGCACCACAGTAAGGCTGAGGTTCTTCACATAGTAAATGCCCATGGGTGATGTAAGAGTGCTCAATCCGAAACTGAGGCTCAAGGTGTTCTGAGTGCAAGGATAGTTTAAGAAGCACGGGAGTGTCACACTTTTCATGTTCGGGTGTGGTCAACTGTTGTGTTAGCCTGAAATTACCTACAGTGATCGAGTGAATCTCAATCCCCTGTGTATTGGGGAACCATCTCCATAAATAATGGCCTCATTTGCTGGTGCTTGGGTCGCATAAAACTATTCTGATTTTCTGAATCCGAAGCTGAGATAGAACCACATCTTCCCTGCAGGTAACGTTACCAGAACAACACTTGTGGCTCAGCTAAGAAAGGTAACATGCGTGGCTGCAGGATGTCTTCAGTGTACCACTACTGCTGTGAATTTAATGAATCTTTTATCACTATTCGTGTTGGTGAATCACAATCACATGCAAACAGCTCTCAGCCCATCATGCCTGTAGTAGGTAACGTGAGCCATTATAAAACGTGGAAAAAGATTGAAGCACACACCTGCTGTCCTCTTAGTTCTGACAAGATGTTCCTTTGTCTGCCCTTCCATTTGCAGCCATAATACCGGGCCTCACTTTGTCAGTCATCAGTTGTTTATACGGTTGTCTTGTGTATCTTCTAAGTGTAGCCATTACTCAATCTAGCCTTACAAGCATAGTGCATGTCACATAAAAAGCACTTTTTAGATGGCTGTTCATATGTGCTACATGAAGAGCAGTGGCAGAATCCTCATACAATGTACGTGCATACACTATTACAAAAAATTTAAACTCTCTACATATCCACTGATATGCCTTAGTACCAACTGTCATTGTTACTGAATGATTTTTTACAAGGTGTGGACATTTTTGTAGCAATGAGTGCACTTTAGTCAATGCAAACGAATATACATCCAACTGGTGCTACAATCCTGTTGCTAGCTAGGTTTTTGTTGTTCTGTCCTATACATGTTAGTTTTTTTTAACT